>PVIR01031681.1:0-19247 GCA_004026965.1 Petromus typicus
TAACAATACTGGGTGTGGAGACCCACACCCAGCAGCAACCAGTACCACATACCACAGTGCCGGGCGTGGTGGCTCACGCCTGTAATCCCAGCACTCGGGAGGCAGAGGCAGGAGGATTGCTGTGATGTGAGTTTGAGGCTGAGCTCAGGGCCAGCCTGAACCACAAAGCGAGACCCTGTCTCAAAAAAAAAAAAAAAACCTAAAAAAAAAAAAAAAAAAAATCATAGCCTTTCTGTACATAAACAACAGATTCACTGATAGAGAAATTGGAGAAACAATCCCTTTCACAATAACTTCCAAAAAATGGAATATCTAGGAATTAATCTAAAGGAGATGAAAAACTTTTACTCTGAAAACTACAACACTCTGAAAAAGATAAAAGAATATATCAGAAAATGTAAAGACAAAACTTGTTCCTGAATAGTAAGAACCAATATTGTCAAAATGGCCATACTCAAAAAACTGTTTTAAAGACTGAATGTAATTGCAATCAAAATCATAACAGTATAATTCACAGAACAAGAGAAAACAATCCAAAAATTCATCTAGAATCAAAAGAGACCTAGAATAGCAAAAGCAATTCTAGCCAATAAGCAGGGAGTATTACAATCCCCAAGTTGAAACTATACTACAAGGTCACTCTGATAAAAACAGCATAGTATTGGAAAAGAAACAGATCCAAGGGTCAATGAAACAGACTAGAAGATGCAGAAACAACTCTAGATGTACTAGGCCACTTCATCTTTGACAAAGCAGCCAAACACCCTTAATGGAGCAAAGAAATTATTTAGTAAGTGATGCTGGAAAAACTGGGTTTCAACGTGTCAAGCATTATAATTAAACCACATCAGGGCCAGGGGCTTCATTCAATGTTTCCACCACCTGCCTGGCAAGGTCAAGGTCCTGAGTTCAATGTTCACTTCTAAAAAAATAAAAAATTTAAAAAAAGGAAGAAAAAGAAAAAAATTGCAGTGAGGGATTTAGCTCAGTGGCACCACTGTCTGACATGCAAATGCGAGGTCCTTGGTTTGATTCTTAATACTGCCAAAACAAACAAACAAAAAACTAATCATATGTCTTTCACCATATACTACAGTAAAACTGAGGTAGATTAGAGATGTAATTTTTATTTTATTTTATTTTTTTTGAGACAGGGTCTCGCTTTTGTGGTTCAGGCTGGCCCTGAGCTCAGCCTCAAACTCACATCACAGCAATCTTCCTGCCTCTGCCTCCCGAGTGCTGGGATTACAGGCGTGAGCCACCACGCCGGGCACTGTGGTATGTGGTACTGATTGCTGCTGGGTGTGAGTCTCCACACCCAGTATTGTATGTGGTTACCGGGGATCAAACCCGGGTCCTTGCACTTGCAAGACAGGCACAGGAACCCCTGAGCTATAACCACCTGCCCGAGATATAATTATTAAAACAGAAACATTAAACTTGCTGGAAAATAGATTAGGTAGAATTTTTAAGACATTAGCATAGGAAAAGACTTTATGAATAAAACCTCACTAGCTCAGGAACTAGCATAAAGAATCAACAACTCACATCTCATAGCATTAAAAAGCTTCTGCACAGCACAAGAAACAAGCAATAGAGCAAAAACACAGCCTGTAATGTGGAAAAAAAATTGACCACCAATTTCTCAGACAAAGAACTGCTATTTAAAGAACTTTTAAAAAATCAGACCTCCCAAATTGAAAAATCCAATTTAAAAATAGGCATCTGAAATGAACAGACATTTTTCAGATGAAGAAGTAAAAGCAGCAAATATATGCAAAAATGTTCAGCATCATTGGTCACTCAAGAAATGCAGATGAAAACAACACTGAGATTCCGTCTCATTACAGGAAAAATGGCTGTTATCAAGAAATCAACCCACAATAAATGTTGGTGGGGTTGTGAGGAGAGTGGAAACCAGTGTGGCTACTCCCCCTACCCAAGTTGCATTTGAACCTATTTCCCTGCTGAGCATACTGACATATGATGTTATTTTATTGTGACATTTTAACTTGATTTTCCAATTGTTTATTTGTAGTATACAATTGATATTCATGTAATGGTCTTATATTCCTTACCTTCACTAAATTCACTTAATTTTAATTTTCTTCGTGTATGTGTATGTGTGGTCCTTGTCGGTCAGTCACTGGAGGAGACTCATTTTCCATTAATGTTACTAAACTTGAGGTTGGCATTAGGTAAATGGAGCCAAACACAAGTTAGAGTGCATTTTGGACATTGTCTTTCTCCAAATGAGGTGAGTTGCGGGTGACAGTGCAGAGTCATGTGAAACTGGCCTATATGCTACTACAAGACAGAAATAGAATCCCTAACTGGAATAGTTAGCACAATAAAAAACAAAACAAAACAAAACAAACCCCACTAAGTTTAAATTCTCTTATAGGAGATTGTCCTCTCTCTCCAGAAACCATGTTTCAGTTATAATTATCCTAGGATCTGCTGAAGTGAAGAACTCTGTGTTGGCATAATGGTGCATGCCTTTAAAGCCGCATTTGGGAGACTCAGGTAGAAGGATCATGAGTGCCAGGGTACCCTGGGCTACACAGTGAGTCCAAAGCTAGCACTGCACAGCAAGACCCTGTCTCAAAAATAAAACCAAAACCAAATAAAAATTTCTTGCCTTTCTGCACTTAATAACTCTTCTATCACTAAACAGACTTGATGAGAGTCAAAGATTTACTTTGTTTACAAAATTCTATTAGAAGGAAATAATCCGGCATTTCATAAAACTATCTGCTATGTATAGTTTGTAGTCTACTATCAAGTTAAGAAAATTCCTTCTAATCCTGGATCACAGGGATTCTTTAAGCAAAACTAACTCTACAAATAATAATGATGATGATGATGAAATTGTAGGAAACTAAAAGAACCTTGTCAAATGGAATTCTCTTCATATTCCCCACAATTATTCTGCCAAGGACGTAGATATTACCTGCCTAATGGCAACCATGTGCTAAAGGTGAGACCACTCAACTGCCTGAAAATCCACTGGTGCACAAAGGTGAAATAACTCAGCTATGGGTCAGATAGCAAACATTTTGCCCACGGCCTATAGCCAAGCTTCTATGATCATCCCCTGGCAATCATTCTGACTCATTTTAGTATTACATTAGGAGGAAATAAAAAATGT
Organism: Petromus typicus; assembly: GCA_004026965.1. Taxonomy (NCBI): domain Eukaryota; kingdom Metazoa; phylum Chordata; class Mammalia; order Rodentia; family Petromuridae; genus Petromus; species Petromus typicus. The sequence continues at coordinate 3,152 of PVIR01031681.1, forward strand.
ATGCACACAGCCAATCAAATATTCTTTCACCTGACTAGTAATTTTAAGGACAACCTCATGATACTTTACAGAAACATTGTATCAAAAGAGTGAGCACAGTTTTCCATTTCAGGATGGTGAATTAAAGATTTTTATTTTCTCTTCTCTTTAAAAAGCTACCCTAGGGCCAGGAATTTAGCTCATTGGTTCCAGCGGCTGTCTTGCAAGCGCAAGGGCCCATGTTTGATCCCTGGTAACCACATACAATACTGGGCATGGAGACTCACACCAGGAGCAATCAGTACCACATACCACAGTGCTGGGCATGGTGGCTCACGCCTGTAATCCCAGGACTTGGGAGGCAGAGGCAGGAGGATCGCTGTGATGTGAGTTGGAGGCTGAGCTCAGGGCCAGCCTGAACCACAAAGCGAGACCCTGCCTCAAAAAAGAAAAAAAATTAGAAGACTTACAAGAATCCATTTACCATTGTTCTGTACCTACTGCCCTACTTCAACACAAAAAGAAACAAAAAAGAGAACAAGCTCCTAAACACTGCAGAGAAGCAGTGGGCAGTGCAGGTGCTGGTTCCCAGGTCCCCTCACTCAGGCGTCTGGAGTCCCTGACTTAAACTCACACCTCAGCCACTCATTTAAAGCTAGGCCAGCTGGTCAAAGGCCAATCTGCCTTCAAAGTGCCCAGCCTTTCTATCATTCACATCAAAATAAAAACTGATGATGAGACATTTGAGAACAGCCTGAAATAAGAAAAACGAAAGAGCAAAACGAAAATTACTCTAGAGCTAAAAGAGCTCATTACATTACAATGTAGAAAACTGGGTAGTGGGAGAAAAGGAGAGAATCCCTTGCCTTCCAAAAGTCAGAAGTGCTGAAATAACTGGAAGAAAGGAAAGATATAATATCAGTAATTCAAACCTTTATAAACTGTGGTACATCCAAAAGCAAAATTTAAATATTATTTAAATTTAAATAATTAAAATTATTTAAAATAATTATTAAATAAATGAAGTGAAATAATAGTTAATAAAATAACAAATAAAATAATTATTAATAATTATTTTAAATCAAAATTATTTAAATTTAATATTATTTACAGATGAGTTAATCATCAGAAAATGTGATAGTAGCAAGGAAATCATTGAGTGTAGAGAGGGAAGAGAGGGCAGGGCCTGCACAAGCTTATCTGTTCTATGGGACTTTCTATTTTTATCAAATTAATTATTGTGATGATTACTCTGACTTTGTAAGATTTAAAGTAAATGATATGTTTTTAAAAGTACAATGTGTCTTATCCTTTTAACATCTGTCTTCTTCCAATAGCTTATCTCCTAGGAGCTTTATCCATGATACTTTCTCTTGTTATGTCTTACAACCTAAAGAACTAAACTATGGGATGTCTTTAAATTCTCCCTCCACCATCATAATAAAGTGACATAAGGAGGAGAGGAGTCAGAGTAGCTACAATGAAGAACATGAAAAGATTGTTGAAAGCCAAAAGGTACAGGAATGACTTCTACACTTCTAGCTTGCTTCAGTACCTGGGTGATAAACACAAAGTGATCAAGTATGCCATAATAAACATTATATAAATCGTAAAATGGTACTATGATATAATAGCCTTTAAAAGTCAGAAAAACATAGGTACTACTAGTTAACCTCAAACCCAGGAAAACTTTATAGGAAATGTTTCAGGCATTAGCTCCCTAATTGTAATGTCTTTTGCAGTACCAGGGATCAAACTCAGGCAAAGTAGGTGGGGTACCACTTAAGCTAAATCCTTACCCTAATTTTAGTGTCTTAATTAACCGAGAAATGGTTTAAGCCAAATGCTTGCTAACCTGTACCATGTGTCATCACATTTATTCCAATGTAATTAATATATGTTGATTTTCCACAGATAATATATACATTGACATCAAAACAATGTAGTTTCACAAAATTGAACAGGAAAAACTAAGAAAGCATAAGAGATGAATGATAGAGTCAATTTTCTAAGTTTCAGAAAAATCTGTCCCTATTGTTCAAAAATAAAATTATATTACATGTTTATCAACTCAAGAACAGTCTAATACTGTGGAGAAAACCACAGAACAACAGAATTTTGAATAATCTTTCACTAAAAGGCAAGAGCCAACATGTTAGTAGGCTTGGCACTGTCCCTAAGGTATCAGCACTCATATTAAAACCACCACTACAGTCTATCAGTGGTCATAACAAATCTTTCAGCCTTACAGCATAAAAATCAGTTGAAAATTTCTGTGCCTAACACTTAATAAAATTCATTCTTCCAAAATTGTGGAAAAGCTAAGCACAGTCCTCCCTTATTACAGTATCCTGTTACAAGGCTGCCAGTTTACACATGTTATACTTTACCATTAAAAAAAAAAAGCCTTATAACACCCCCTTTGTTGTAATGCTCATACTTTGCCTCAAAGCTAGATATATAATGAAGGAAAAATGAATTCAGTCAGATTGTTGAGAGGAAATAAAAAGTGACTTTCTTTTCAAGTCATTTTTAAAGGCTTATTTTTTTTCTTTGTAGCTTTTCATCATCTCAACTTTGTGGTCTTGCCTAACATTTTCCTTTTCTTTTTACATATTTCCTTTGGTAAATGAAAGATAACATGTAGAAATCATTGGAAATCAACTTTTAATATACAACTTCTGTCTTCCAAAATGCTGTATCAATTTCATCTTTAGAACAACGACTTACATAGGACTAAATCAAGCAGCTGCAAAAAGCCATATGAAATCTTAATTTTGCACTCACACATTTTATGTTCATGTTTCTCTAAAATCATAAATGTAGCTTTCCAAATTAGATTTAAGAATACTTTTCAGTTATTGTTTCCATATTAAATAGCACTGCCTCATTTTAGCAAAAATTTAGAAATGCTAATGTTAAAGATCCATATTTAGAAGTGTTAATGTAAGGAAATTTTGTCTTTAAAACTGACTTTTAACTTAAGTAGTCAGATTTAAAAAAAAAATTGAGGGTGGGCCAGGTATTTAGCTCAGTGGTTCTGGCACCTGTCTTGCAAGCACAAGGGCCTGGGTTTGATCCCTGGTAACAACATACAATACGGGGTATAGAGACTCATGCCCAGTGGCAACCAGTACCACATACCACAGTGCCAGGCATAGTGCCTCATGCCTGTAATCTCAGCACTCCGAAGACAGAGGCAGGAGGATTGCTGTGATGTGAGTTGGAGGCTGAGCTCAGGGCCAGCCTGAACTACAAAGTGAGAACCTGTCAAAAAAAAAAAAAAAATGGGGATTATACCAGGAATCAAACTCAGGGCCTCTTGCTTGCCAGGCTGGCACTGCACAATTGAGCTAGATCGCTGGCTCTAATTTAGGAAGACAGAAATTCAGTTCAAATACTAATATAATATAGGTGGAATTACCTTCATACACACATTCAAATTTAACCAGAAGTGACTTCATTTATGTACTGTATTATTTACTGAAGGCAAAGTTTTGTACTTTAAAGCTTAAGAGCTAAACATGTAAAAAAAAAAAAAGAGGTAAACATGTAATATCATACTTCTATATAAATCGTATCTACTACTATAGAACTCTAGCCAAGTGTAGAAGAGTACACCTGTAATCCCAACTACTCAAAAGCTGAGGCAGAAGGATCACAGGTTCAAACATAGTCTGGGCAACTTAGTAAAATTTTGCTTCAAAATAAAATAAAAAGGCTGGAATGTAGCTTAGTGCTACAGCACTTGGCTACAGAAGGAAAGCAAACAAACAAGCTCAAAACAAACATGTAGGGAACAGAGGAAGGGAACATAACTAACCTTTGCAGTTAAGTTCTAGTCTCCTTTGAGCCTGACAGCACAAGGAAAATTAATTAATAAATAGACAGAAATGAGACTTAGAGAAGAAGCTGGGCTTGGGCCTGATCCATGCTGCTCTGAGTAGCAAGGACAGCAGACCTGAGTTGGCCACTGCTTTTATTCCATACAACTCAAGTAACAAAGGACTCAAAAGACCCAGAAGGCAGGGTAGATGGCAGTAACATTGCTTGAGGAAGATCCTGATACAGTTCTGCCTCCCAGCAACACAGCATGTGGGACCATAGGAGTCTGTTGCTATCAGAGGTGAAGACAAAAGTCAAATCCCCAGGTCTGTCTTCAGGTAGGAAAGCTCGGACCAGGCATAGTACTGATTGTACAATTATTTCTCCCAAATAGGATTGCTTCTAACCAAAGAAAAAAGAAAACAAAGATTGTATATATAGGGGGTGGGGGGTTGCAGGGTGGGAGGAAAAGGGAAAAAATGTGAATCAAGTCATGTCATATTCTGGTACAAACTCTCAATGTTGAATGCAATTATGATGAGTATTCATAATGCACCAATAAAGATAAAAATTTTAAAAAATAAATAAAAACATCTATTTTCAATGACAACTTTCTATAAAAGCTAACAGGGACTGAGAAATTTAACAGTGTAATAATCAACCTACATCTGTATGACACTTATTTTTGTATTTCCCATATGTAGAATTACGTAAGGACATTCATAGCAACTTTATTCATTTTTCCTAAAACCTGAAATCACTTAAAAGTCCATCAGAATGGTTGGGCACAGTGGTGCACATCTGAAATCCCAGCAGCATTCTGGAGGCTAAAACAGGAGGATTGCTTGTTCAAGGCCAGCCTGGGTGACACAGCAACACCTTGCCTCAAAAGACAAAAGCCAAACCCCTCAAAAATCTATCTCCTTATCTTTTTTTTTTTTTTTGAGACAGGGTCTTGTTTTGTAGTTTAGGCTGGCCCTGGGCTCACTATGCAGCCCAGGTGAGCCTGGAACTCATAGCAGTCCTCTTACTTCTGCCTCCTGAATGCTGGGATTACAGGCGGGAGCCACCATGTCCAGCACTGTGGTTTGTGGTACTGATTGCTGGTAGGTGTAAGTCACCACACTGGGCATTGCTGTATGTGGCTACCAGGGATTGAACTAGGGACCCTGTACTTTCAAGGTAGGTGCCTGAACCACTGAGCTAAATCTAGGCCCATATCTCCTTATCTTTAACAAAAGATCATTTTTTAAAATCTTATGTAAATACATATATCCCTTAGTCCAAATACCAACATGCTGTCAAAACCCTAATGTGGCTTTGATCAACACAAGTATTGGGCTTTTCACAGTGAGCATGAACACACTTCTAACTTTTGTTTCAGAATTTAAATCTGTAGGCAGGAGTCCATGCAGAATGGAAAAGAGCTATTAAATTAACTTACCAGAGACTAGAAGGGAAAATCTTTCATTTCTCTCTTTTTGAAACTTTTGAATTGAAAGCACCTGTATAACACAGTATCTTTGAACTACTAGTTTGTAGTCATCATTTTCCTTATAACTGAAAAAAATTAAATGAAAATATCTCAATTATTTCATTAAGAAGATCATGATAAAACATATTTAGAAGTTAAAAATGTTTGTCAAATTCCACCAACATCAATAAATTTGATCAGGTATGGTGGTACATGCCTATAATCCCAGCACTCAGGAGGCTGAGGCAAGAAGATCATGGTGGGTTCGAGGCCAGCCTAGGCTACCCAAAGACCAGCCTGAAATACAAAGCAAGATTTTGTCTCAAAAAATTAAAAATATAAATACATACAAACACCATTTGGCTGTGGATGTGGGTCAGAGGGAGAGTACTTCTCTAACAAGTGCAAGTCCCTGAGTTCAATCACCAGTACTGCGAGGAAAAATATAAAAAGACTAAGGCATTTAATCATCCCCTTATTAGAGGCAGTGCAGACCACATGTTCTGTCTTAGCATTTTTCCAGTCTTGGCATTCAGCAACCTTTAAAGAAATTAGTAATTTTTCCAAACTATGCAAAGAAACTTCATTCTTTTTAGCCTTTCCCCCCATAGCAAGAAAGTATATAAGCACTACATTTCTATGGCATATACGAAGAAAGAATAAGAATTCATCTTTTAGAAAAAGTAACAACTTTAAGTGATTATGTAAAAAATGAATTTATAGACTATGGGAAACTATATTTATAACTTTCCCCAGGAACTAAAAGTGTTACACAATATAAAATAGAGGAAGATGTTACTTGAAAATAACATTGTTTTATGGGTCTTGGACCAGAGGCTATAGAAATCAATGTCATACATTTGAGAAAACCCAGCACAGGTTGAGAGTCAGTCTATGATCCCTTTGATCTTCCAGCATCTCACAGTGGGGTAAAGGACAAGTGAGATAAAGGATCAAGGACAAATGAAGTAGTTGTCTAATATCATAAAACACCCTGGTTTTAATGCCTAGACAGGGGACAGTACACCACTGTGATTCCTGTCTAACACAAGGTTCCCACATTTCAACGATATGCCTTAGAAAGCAGGGGCCACATGGCTCAGGGGAGACAAGGGCTATCAATCATTATGCACTGAGGCTCACAAGGAAAGCAATATTAATCTCTTAGCACTGACACTCCACACTAGGCCAAGACTGGGATCTGGTCCATTCACCTCACTGAGCAGATCAGCCCGCTCGCTGCTCAGCAATCCGAGAACCCAGACAGCTTTGGGCAGCACAGCCTCTTGGTGATTGATTGTTCCCTGACTTGTTCCCTGCACAGACAAGAACAGGCCCTGCTTAGACAGCAGGAGTTATTTTCAGGCTGAGGATCTGACTATGAAAAGCTGTCTCTGGGTGAAGCAAAAGGCAGCTGATTCTCCTTCAGTTCACTGTTTTCCTTGGCAGGTGTTTTATTCCAAATTTATTAATTTTTATTTATATAACAACATAATCCTATACAAGCTTACAGAAAGTCATTTTATGATTTATGCATTATGGTATTGGCAATTTCACCATATTCATATGTTATTGGTAAAATTCTCTTCACCCCCTTTACAGACAGTTACAGTTCCAACAATACTAAAGATTTTATATATAGTATTTTCTTTTCACTGTGCTCAGAAACATGTGACCACTGTGCTGTTGGATCTCCCTGATGTACACTGGGCCCTTCCCATGCCCACACTCTGACAGGAATCTTTCTTTGATTAAAAACACCTTTTTGAATTTCTGTTTAACTGGAAAAAACCAAAACAATAACTTAGAGAGTTAAAGACAAGTGGGCTTTCGCCAAGTAAAAAGAAAAGAGAAATAAAAGTATTAAAGGAGTAAAAAGCTCAAACCCTACTACCATTTAAAAAGAGAAAGAAAAATGTCTTTTATATCAAATATTTAAAATATAAATAAATCTAAAAACCAAAAATACTGATCTGTGAATATCATCACAAATACTCAATAGATCTGTTATACTTTAACTAAAAAGTTAATACTAAAGGATGCCTAAGACACACAAGCCCCAGGACACAGATGAGAATTTGTGATTTCTGCTGGTAAGTTTGATTTATATGAATGTTATATCATTAGTATAATAGAAATAATTGACTGGGTGTTACGGGGAGACCCCACAGAGGCTCAAGAACCATGCCACACTCCAGGATGTCCATCGGGAGGTTTTATTAAAGGTGAGCGGCTCCCACAGCAGGAGGCTTGGAGCAAGGAAAACAAAGGAAGGAAAAGAAGAGAAAAAGGAAGGAAAGAAGAGACAGAAAGAAAGAGAGAGAGAGAGAGGAAGAAAGGGAAAGCATGCACGAGGCCGGTCTTATACAGACCTGGAGTTAGGTGATCTCACATCAGATCTGCATTGAAGTAGCTTAACCTAACAGAAGCTCTGTTGTCTTTCAAGGTTCACACCTTGCAGGAGGCTCAGTTCCATTCACTTTTAACTAATGTAAATTACAGGAAAGAGAAGTTTATGGCCATGAGGAGGGGGCAGAGGGGTAGGAGCCCTGGTGGGTCTTTCTACAATAGGCTAACTTTCTAACATTGTAACTTTTCTAACACTGGGTGTGTGTGAGAATCTGGTGAAGGGGACATAACCAGAACTTTTGCATTAAGTTCTAGTCTCTTGTGAGTCCATGGCAAATGTTAAAATAATAATAACGCAGAAATGAGACTTAGAGAAACTGAGCTTGGTCCTGATCAATGTTACTTTGGGCAGCAAGACCCCAGACTCCAGCCTGCCACACCTTTTATTATCCCAGATCCAAGTTGGCTACATCTTTCATTCTATACATCCTAAAAGACCTGAGAAGCCAACAATAGTGCTAGAGAAGTTATGTAGATGAAGATCCCGCAGGGTAGGGCAGATGTCAGCAATAGTCCTTGAGAAGTTAGGTAGATCCAGGTGCAGTTTTGCCCTGAAGCATCACAGCATGTGGGACCCCTAAGTCTCTGTTGTTACCAGAGGTGAAGACAAGAGTTAAGTCCAAAGTCCATCTGCAGGCAGGAAGCCCTGGTCAGTCTTGAGTGTACTATTATTTCTCCTAAACAAGATTGTTCCCAACAGGTGTCATGACACAGGCCTGTACTCAGTTACTCAGGAGACTGAGACAGGAAAATCACAAGCTAGAGGAGAGTCTGGGTAATGTTGAGAGACAATGTCTCAAATTTTAAAACTAGCAATGATGGGCACATACCTCAGTACTCCCTGGGTTCAATCTCCAATACATAAAAACAAAAAGCCCTTCAGAAGTTGGATAAAATGACAGCAAATAATTGTCATGAAAAATATCCTTGAAGGCCCCAAGAGTGGACCATCAACTCTGCCCAACTACACGGTCACTATGGTACATTCATTTAGCAAATATTTGTTTAGTACTTGTTCTGTGCCAAGAACTGCAAGACAACAAGAACATGGTAATAAACAAAAGACATGTCCCTGCTTTAGGAAGGTTTGTTTTATTTTTTGGTTTTGGTTTTGGCTTTTGTTTTTCTTTGAGACAGAGTCTCACTTTGAAGTTCAGGCTGGCCCTGAGCTCACCATGTAGCCCAGGCAAGCCTGGAACTCATAGCAATCCTCCTGCCTCTGCCTCCCAAGTGCTAGGATTATGGGCGTGAGCCATCACGCCTGGCACTGTGGTACATGGTTACCTAGGATGGAACTCAGGACCTTGCATTTGCTAGGCAGACACCAGAACCACTGAGCTAAATCCTTGGCCCTGCCTTATGAAGTTTTAAGGAAAGTTCTTCCTCATCTTCTCCAAGTACATACAGCTTCACCCTCTAACTCACCAGGTAATGCACAGAAAAATCATGAGCTTCAGAACTAGATAGCTCTGAACAAAGATCCTCACTATGCATGGACACTAGTTTGAAGCAAGCCCTTTCCTTTCCTGGGCTTTGGTTCTTCAGTTTGAAAAAAAATAGGAGTTAGTAGGGTTCAATAGCATAGCACATAGTATGTAACAGATAATAGCAATATCGCCATATATTCTTCTCTATGAATAAAGATACAAATTCCTGCTAGAAAAATCAAACTGAGGAAACAGACACAAAAATTGCATGGGAGAGAAGCTTCTAGGCCTAAAAGAACCAGAATTAATTATCCAGGAAAGGAACATTTTGATCCCATAAAAACACACAATTTAAAAGCCAAGAACAACCTGGAAAAAGATATATTCACATCAAACACAATGCAATTAATCTGTCCTAAATAAATAGTTCATACAACAGAAATAAAAGATTGCTTGTCCAGAATTCTACCAGAATCATCCAAATAACTAAACTCTTAGTCCATAAAATTTTTTTATGATGAACATTTGTTTTTCAAATCCAACACAGAGATTCATTTCACCAAGATTAGTTCCAAAAGAACCTTTCAAAAATGTAAAATTGTGGATTACACTAGATAAATAAATAACTGACTGACGCAGGATATAAAACATAGGCCAGTAGAAGTGAAATTGATGAGAAAGTGCAACTTCAAGGGATAACCTGAAAACTGGTGGCCACCACACAGATGTCATGAGAATTGTCAGAGCCACATGTGGTGTCTTTGGCAAAGGTACTAATTCCAAACTCCAACAAAGAAGAGTAGTGATGAGACTGAAAATCTGAAATTCTGAAAAATCTCAAATTTTAAATGAAGACAGATGTAGATATACACAGTCTAGCGAAAGAAAATTCTAATAGTATGAGAAGCTCTACTGTTACCATATTCCCTTCTAGTCAGACAAGAAAAAAACTAATTTTATCACTTTGGATAGTTTTTCTGCCAAAAGAAAGACACTAAGAAAGGCTACAAAAAGTAGAGTCTAGGCTACCTCCAGAGATGACAGCAGGACCTAGGAGCAGAAAACAGCCTGCACAAGGACCAGCCTGCGAAGCCTGCGCACGTGCACTCGGGGTGAAGAAAGGTAGGCCAGGAAGAAGAGTAGAATGGCTGGTGAGAGGCAAACAGAAGAGGAAGTATACGTGGGGCTGAGGTAGGGATAGCTGGGGAGGACGGGTGAGGAGGAAGTACTTCAAAGAGGACCCAAGGTCTGAGAGAGTCTGCTACCTTCTGGAGCTAACAGGAGGATGAGCTTCAAGATAAAGACCATGCAGGCAATGTGAACTTCATACTACCCTGGAGGAAAGAACTGCAAGAACTAAATACTCAGAGCCTGGATCTTCCGGCTGCCACAGCAACCTCCACCCTTCCACTGCCAGTACAGGAAGGTGACAAGCAGAGACACTGGGCAATATTCAGCCCTAAAAGACTATGTCAGGAAAAAAAATTATCTCTGATCAGGTAGGAGCAAAGACAAGGAAAATTTAGCAGCACCATAAAAAAACATTCTGGGCTACTGAGATTTGGCCAGGTCAAGCCTGAGAAGGTAAAGAGACTGGCCTGACAAATCCACAAGCACAGCACAGGTAACAAGGAGGACAAGGTGCAAAAAACAGATGGAGGAAAATAGAACCAAAAATCAGAAGAAACCTCTCTTCAAAAGTGTATACTACTGAGCAATCTAACAGAATATGAATTAAAATAAGCACCACAGGGTGGTAAGTACTAATACTGTAGGATGAAAATAAAATCTTCCCTCCCTTCCTAAGAGTAGCAAGGGTCAGAGTCCTAGCGATACTGATGAATAGTTAACCATGTTGAGTTTGAGAGTTTGCAGCTGATATAGGAAAAGATATGAACAAGAGACCACAGAACACAGGAGCTTTACTTGGCAGGTGTTCTGCCAGGACTGGACGCAAAGGAAGTCTATGCCAGCAGCCGAGTTTCTATAGCAGTGTCGTACACCGCCATATAGAAGGAGCAGAAGGGACAGGAACTCCCAAGAGCGTGAATTGAGACTTACTTATCAAGTAGTCATGTTCCAAAGATGGTGCTCTCTGGCTCAGAGTTCTGAACAGCATCAGTGACTTTGTCTTTTATGGCCCCAGAATGGCACCACCTGTGATTGGTGACGTTGAGTTAGTTTTATGGGGTATGCAAAGTAGGCCAGCTCTAAACAGTTAAAAATACACTTATTTGGGATACACTTAAAAGAAATGGTACAAAAGTTTGAGTTCAGCTCCCACAGGTTCCAAGTCACCCACTTGCAAGTATAAACAGCAAGGAGCTAGTGTGTAAATAGCTCACTTGCAACCCAACTGTAGGACAGCAGCCCAAGAAGGTAGATTTGGAGGCCCTGCACTGTAAAAGCCCATCTTTGTAAGAGTTTCCTTTTCTCTCCTAGAATCTTCCTGGGTGTCACTGTAGCGGTAGCCAGAGAGACAAATAGTGGTGACTTGGGAATATGGTGGAAGAGGTGACTGTGGGCAGGGCAGGGGTCCAGCAGCTGTGTGTGTGTCCAGCTCTGGCTTACCTGGGCCCTGCTAAGTGGGGAGGAATGGTCTTGGATCACATGTATGAAGTACAATATAGTTCATATGTATAAATAACAAAACTTCCTTTTATACTTATTATAACATTTTAAAAAGTAAAGAAGCAAGTGGCATACAAGCCAGAGGCTGGGACCTGCCCATTTGAGGTGCTATGATCTCCCTACGTTATAAGGAATAATTGCTCTTAGTGTTGGTCTGTGTCAAGACGTTTTCCTTTAAGTTTATGGTTAATTTTAGGTGTACATTTTGATCACATTCTTCTTTGGGGATTTGTACCTGTTCATGACATATCTTGGTTCTTATTTACCTCCTATTCCTCTATCTTTCTTTCCTCCCTCCACTCCTCTTTACTTAAAAAAAAAATTTGATTTTTTTTTCCTTCTCTTCTTTATTCCCTTACCATTTTTTGCTTTCTCTTGTTCCTTTTGACTTTTACTTCCTATTTTACATGATCTGTTGTAAATTTTGGTCTTCATTTACTCCTCTTGCCATTCTTCACCCCAGATAAACTATTCAGTGTTTATATATTTCACTTAAGAGTATAGCCTCAATGTGTATCCATTTGGCTGTAAATATCTAATTTATTATTCTTTATGGCTGAGTAGTACTCCATTTTATACAAGAACCACATATTCTTTATCTCAAACTGATGAACATTTGAGCTGTTTCCAAGGTTTAGCTATCACAAACTGCGCCACTATAAACATGAATGCACATATACCACTGTGGTATGATGATTTGAATTTTGAGGGGAACATATCCAGGAAGGGGAATAGCTGGGTCAGATGAGTGCTCCAAGTCCAGTTCTTTGAGGAATCTCTACACTGCTTTCCACAGTCGTTGCACCAGTTTATACTTCTACCAACCGTGTAGAAGTTTCTTTTCTCTCTGTAGCCCTGCCAGCATTTGTTGTTGGTTGATTTCTTGACAAAAAACCATTTTACTATAGTAAGATGAAATCTCCAGTTGTTTTCATCTGTATCTCTCAAGTGGCCAGTGATGATGAACATTTTTTCATATGTTTAGTTGCTATTTTTACTTCTTCACCTGAAAAACATCTATTGATTTAAGATGTCCTTTTTTTTTTTTTTTAATTTGGGAGGTCTGATACTTTTAAGTTCTTTATATATTCTAAATAGTACTTTGTCTGAGGAACAGCTTATAAAAATTTTTCCTCAAGATATGTACAGGTACAAACTCTCAAAGTTGAATGGGATCATAATATATATCTAAAATGTACCAATAAACTCAGTAAGGAAAAACATTTTTCCCACGTTGTAGGTTGTCTCTTCACTCTGTTGGTTTTTCTTTCTGTGCAGAAGCTTTTTAATAAGATCAGGTCCCAGTGGTTGATTCTTTCTATTACTATATTTTTGTTCATAAAGTCTTTTCTTATGCCAGTGCCTTCAAGAGTTCTTCCTACCTAATCCATTTTCCAGCAGGTTTAGTAATTCTGTTTTGATACTGAGGTCTGTAAGCTACTTTGATTTTAGTTCAGCTCAAGCTGAGGGATATGACTCTAAGTTTAATCTTTGGCAGGCTGAAACCCAGCTTTTCCAGTATTATTTACCAAAAAGGCTTTCTTTCAGTGAGAGAGTATGACTCCTTTGTCAAAGATGAGGTGGCTTAGTATATTCAGAATTGTTTCTGCATCTTCTATTCTATTCCATTGACCCTTGGGTCTGTTTCTTTGCAACTAGCAAGCTGTTTTTATTTTAATTTTTATTTTATTTTAGTTTTTTTGAGACAAGGTGTCACTTTTGTAGTTCATGCTGGGCCTGAACTCAGCCTGGAATTCAGCAATCCTTCTGCCTCTGCCTCCCAAGTGCTAGGATTACAGGAGTGAGCCACCATGCCCAGCACTATGGTATGTGGTACTAATTGCTGGTGGGCATGAGTCTCCATGCCCAGTATTGTTGTACATGGTTATTGGGATTGAACTAGAGACTTTGCGCTTAAAGGCAGGCCCCTGAACCACTGAGCTAAATCCCTGGCTCTATCAAGCTGTTTTTATCACAGAAAATTTATAATATAGTCTCAGGTTAGGTATTATAACACCCCTGACTTGTCTTTGTTGTCTAGAAATGCTTTTGCTATTCTGGGTCTCCTCTGGTTCCCAATGAATTTTTGTATTGTTTTCTTTAGTTACGCAAAATATGTTGTTGGGATTTCGATTGATTCAATTTAAGTGAACGGTCAACAAAGCCATTTTTCCAGTTTTTAGTAGAGGACTGCCACCTAGCGGTGGCTTCTCTGTTGCACAGCTCCTGAGCCTTTATTGTACTTAAAATTATTAGTTTAAAAAAGTACTTCTGGGTTTTGTTTTTGCTTAATTCCTCATTTGAAGTCTTAACTTTCCTTTATAATACTAACATTAACTCTAATTAAGTTTTAAAATTAAAATAATGATTTATTCATACCTGATAAATACTCTATTGAGAAATGAAGTTTAGGAAATGAATTCTTTTGAAATATGACTTAAGGGTAACTTTTACTTTCTTATTCCTAAGTTCTTTACTTTTTATAATTTATTTATATACTATTAAAAATGAAAATATGTTCTAATATTGAGAAAAATGTTTTATAATCATCTGACATAATTTTTACATTCTACCTAAGAAAATAATCAGAAGTGCAGACAAAGATTTATGTACAAAGATGTCCGGTTCAACAAAGTTTAATCTTATAGCTTCTTGATAGTTCCCTTGAATTTATGCATCAATTTCTTCTCTTTCATCATTTAGGTAGAGCACTTCTAATTTTTCAATACTACAAATAAACACACTTATGTATATATAGAAAGAAGGAAGGACAGGGAGGGAAGGAAATAAATATATGACAATTCATGATTTTCCCATGTTTTGGATTATTACTGAGTATACATTCCCCTACATTATATTACAGTACCCAAGGATATTTCCATTGCTCTTACAGCTAATCTACTGTATAAGTAGACTATCAAGTCAGCTCTCTGGCATCAGGTTTTATCCAAGAGCTACTTCTTATAATAGCCTTATTGAAATACTACTAACATAGTATACAATTCATTCCTTTAAAGTATATAACTAAATACACCCTAGTATATTTGCAGAGCTAGAGACTCATCACTATCATCTATTTTTAGGACATTTTCATCATCCCTAAAAGAAGCACAATTCATATTAACAGTGATTCTCTGCTTCTCCCACCAACTCCCAAAATGGCTTTTACTAACTGGCCTTACGTGATTTCTTCATGTTTTCTTGGAGATACTTCAATGACTTTTACATAATTGTTTCAAACCTATTAAATGAAATGATTCCCTCCACTGCTCTGGTATTTGTCTCAAAATATTATGCTTCTTAACTACATAGAAGTAAAATATACCAGAATGACCTCTTATTTTCTCAAAAGGTACTTCTAAAATGTAAGGCATCATTTAAAGCTAGGAGAAAAGTACCACATAAGCACAAAGTTATCCATTCTTTTCAAAGCTAGTGAGAGTTATCATTTGTAGACTAGGAACACATCTTTTCCTCACCCACCCCAGACTCACAGATGAAGACCTCACAGGAGAAAAGCACAGATTTATGAAATAGCAGTTTACCTGACATGGAACCTTGGTAAGTTAAGAAAGACCCAAAAAATTTAGCCTATCAAGTTTGGTTGTTGCGACCCTCATTGTTGTCCTGATGGGGGTTGAAACCAGGGCTTCGCCTAGGCTTGGCAGCCCCTCCAGCACTGAGCCACATTGACAGTGCTTTTTATTTTGCGACAAAGTTTCTTGAAAATGCGCAATTTGGACTCGGACTTGTGATCCTTCTCCATCAGCCTCTAAAAAGCTCAGATTGTGTGTGCCACGATGCTTGAATAATCCGAAGTTTTTATGGTTGGTTCAAAGAAGAGATGAGAAATACGGTAAAAAAAAAATGGAGCTATGATAGATAGGGACTTTAGCCAGGCGCACTTGTTCAGGTCTTTCCTTTGTGACCTTGGATCTTCAGAGACAAGGACATTCTTCTCTTGCAGATATGAGGATAGCAGCTGTGGCATGAGTCTTAGGACCTATAACTTGGAAAAGGGTAGGGGGGGTCAGAGTACAGTGATTTTCAATGCATCAAGGTTTCTTTTCTTTAAAACTGAGCCACACACATGCTAACCTCGCCCCTCACCACCTGGCCACATCCTCAGCCCAAAGGGTCTACGTGTCTCTGACCCCATCACATTATTTTAGAGGACCATTATGAATACAGTTAAAATGTTATACAAAAGCAAGGGACTTTTTTTTTACCTGAGTTGAGGACCTGACAAAATAAAATAAAATAAAATAAAATAAAATAAAATAAAATAAAATAAAATAATAAAATAAAAATACAATGTCATCTATAAAAGATAAAGTTTGACATTACCCCC
>PVIR01031682.1:0-19235 GCA_004026965.1 Petromus typicus
GGTCCTTGCGCTTGCAAGACAGGCGCCGGAACCACTGAGCTAACTCCCCGGCCCCGAGATGAACAATTTTTAAAAAAATTTTTTTCCAAGGGCTTAATTTCATTAATTACGTGTGTACACGTTAACAATACCTAAACTGAAGACTTAAAGTCAGAAAGTTCAAATTCTTCTGGGTTTTAAATCTTGGAGCATGTTGGATTTTCTGATCAGGATGTCCAACTGATAAAACCTACACAAATATTCCAGACTCCAAAAGCAGAAATACTTCTGGTCCCAAGCATTTCAAGTAACAATGTACAGATGTAATTTTGACCTGCAGGGTCCAGCTGGTCAGTTTTGTACGTGTTCCTCTCCCCATTGCCACCCACCGCAAGGCCACATCCTGGAAGGCACAGTTCTTGGTGACCCTACCATGCCCATCATGGTCTGAACTTCGCTGTTAATGCTCTAGCACCAGTTCTTATTTCAAGGAACTTCTCTACACTGTTAGAAGACATGGTGTAACCGATTACTTCTTAAGCTCATGAGGTCCCAGGTCCCATAGGAAAACCTGACCCTGATACCCCACTTGGCTCAGCTAACATTCCACTCACCAGCCTCCCCCACCAGCAGCCAATGCCAGGCCTGACTCAGCTGAGGACACTTGTATGTTTCAGGAGCAAATGACCTTTGACTGACTTTATCCATGAGGACTAGAGTCAACTGCAGCCTGTTTGGAGGACTTTGTACCATGATGTGATGCTGGAAACTTTCTGGCTCCTGGAGTCTGTGGGTAAAGCCACACTCGTGACCCTGATGGGCTCCTCATAGCATCGGTCCAAATTCTGGGTTAGAGACGGAGGTAGGGCTCTACTTTAAGAGCAAACATCTGGGGTGTGTCTTGGGCTTCAGGAACTTGAACAGTGTAATGTAAGAAACATTAAATGTGATCCGTATTAGCAAATCCCAAACCCAGACGCAGAGAAGCAAAAGGTGAAGGAGTCATACTGAGCCCTGTTTATAGAGCCCCAAAGTAGACCCAAGGTCTTGCAGTGTGTTCTCAGGAGCCCTCCCTTCATTCTTGGTCTTAGTTCTATATATCTCTGTTATAGTCTTTTCAGGCTGTTCTAACAGAAGACCTTAGACTGGGTAACTTAACAGTAAAAATGTGTTACTCAAGGACATCCCAGGTCCTGATGACAACAGCCCATTCCCCATGTTCAAATAGTGGCCCATCATGAGGTCCACAGAAGATGATCAGTGTGGGAAAGGGCCACAATGGAGTCCCCTGCTGCCATTAACAACCAACTCCCATCCAGTATGTTAACTTCCTGTTGTTGTAATAACAAGTTACTACAAAGCTTCTGGCATACTGCAAAGTAAGGAAATTTGTGAGCAAGATGTCCACAGGGCAGGATTCCATCAGGAGGCTGCAGGAAAGAATCTACTATTCTGCATTTTCCAGCTTCAAGATGCTGCCCACAGTCCTTGGCTTTTGGCCTTGCTCTGACTCTGACATTCTGCCTCCCTCTCCACATCTGAGGTCCCTGGTGTCTTGGACCAACTGGGTGATCCAGGATAGTCTATCATCATGTCATGATTAGCAACCATAATTGCTCCTTGCCATGTACTGTAACAGTATATGTATTCTAGGCTCACAAAATCAACATCTTTGAGAGCAATTATTTGGCTACACCAGCTTGGCCTTGTTCTGTTGGAGCATCTTATGATCATGGAGACCACACCTCATCACCCCTCCAGGCCCTTATAGTATCAGAGTTGGAGTGGCATGCAGCTGTGCAGAGAGTGCTGGGGTTAGTCCTGCCTAGGAGGAAGAAGACCATCTGCTGATTCTTTCAGCACATCTGTTGAGTTCTTGTGAGGCTGAGGATAGAGCAAATACCAAAGCACTCAGAAGCTCCTCAGAATTCCCAGTTAGTGAGCAGTAGAATAAACCAAGGCAGAGCACTCTAATACACATAGGCCATTTGTCCCTCCTCCTAGTGAGGGACACTAGCTGTCTCCAGGTAAGTGACCTGATGGTTTCTTTCCCCTGGGTGAGGTGGTACACCAGTGCTGTGCTAGCCAAAAGGCACTGGACAAGCTGCACAGAGCAGTTCATCAAACCTGGTGCCATTTCCTCCTGCCACAGAACAGGAATCAAACTCCCAAACCTAGTGCTTCTGTGCATGTCTGTGGACATATTTCCCTGGCTGTCTTTCTCCACTCTCCTTTCTGCTCCCCTAGAGAACTCCAGCTATGTCTGATACCAGCCCCCACCTCTTCTTTTTAGGTTCACATTTAAAACCATTTTTTTAAAGCATAAACTTTAATTCTTCCATCCCTCCCTCACAAACCACAAGCTCTTTTCCCCTAGAACAGGGATTAATGGACATTTTCATTTTGGTTTTGTTTCTTTCAGACTTGGAAATCAGGTAAGACACCAAGCTGTCAGCCCCAAACCAAGACATTTCTGACGAACTGGCCCACAGTGCTGTTCTGGTGGAAAGATTCATGTGGGGTGGCCTGTACCCCAGGAACACAGAGGGCACCTGGGGGTGGTGGCATGGATCTCTTTTGAGTGTGCAGGCTAACTGTGCCAGTAAAGATGCCCACTCACACAGGAGGAAGCAGGGAATGGGCTTGGGGACAAGCTGAGTCAGATCACCAATCTCGTGCTTATCAAATGACTCCTGAGCGGGACGACACCCATGTGTGGGGGATACATAGAAAAAGGGAGAAGCTGGACTCCAAAGTAAGTGCTCAACAAAAAACCTGCACAAAACAGGATTTCTACGAATGTCACAAGTGTGGAAAAGCCTTCAGCCACAACTCAGTGCTCATCGAACACCACCAAATGCACACAGGAGAGAAACCTTATGAGTGTCTCGTGTGGAAAAGGCTTCCAAAACAGCTCAGCACTTACCAAACACCAGAGGATCCACATTGGGGAGAAGCCCTACAAGGGTGCTCAGTGTGGAAAGACCTTTAGCCAAGTCGCCCCTCTCATCCAGCACCAGAGGACGCACACTGGTGAGAAGCCTTACACGTGTGGCGAATGTGGCAAAGCCTTCAGCTTCAGGTCTTCCTTCAGCCAGCATGAGCACACTCATACAGGCAAGGAGCCTTACAGGTGCAGGGACTGCAGCAAGGCCTTCCGGCAAAGCATCCACCTCACCCAGCACCTGCGCACACATACTGGGGAACAGCCCTACCACTGTGGGGACTGTGGCAAGGCCTTCGGCCACAGCTCATCCTTCACCAAGCACCAGCGCATCCACACAGGTGAGAAGCCTTATGCATGCCATGAGTGTGGCAGGGCCTTCAACCAGATCACACCACTCATCCAGCACCAGAGGACGCACACTGGGGAGAAGCCCTATGAGTGCCCAGAGCACACTACTGACTGAACACTGGAGGCTCCACGCAGGCGAGAAGCCCTGTGTGGGAAGACCTTTAGCCACAGTTTGTCACTGAGCCAACACGAACGTACACACACAGGTGAGAAGCCCTATGAGTGCCAGGATTGTGGCAAGGCCTTCCGGCAGAGCACCCACCTCACCCAGCACCAGAGGATCCACACTGGGGAGAAGCCGTACCACTGCAGGGACTATGGCAAGGCCTTCAGCCACAGCTTGTCCCTCACCAAGCACCAGAGGACTCACCCTGGCTAGGCCCACTCACCTGTACCGGAGACGTGGGGACCTGATAAGTTATAGTAGTAGCCTTCTCCCTCACACACATACATGGCACTCGTCAGACTGTCAGATACCCTCAGTGCCCATACTGATAGAAAGGGTCTAAAGAGCAGCCAGGTGCAGAGATAATCAACAATGAAGACTTTCAGGCTTGAATGCCCATGTTACATTATAGAACCTGGGACTGAGAAATCACAGGTGCAGCGAGTCTGGTGATATCTTTAGTTCACTCTTCATATCTAAACCAGACGTGTTCAAAGTGGTAAGAATGTACCATATGCCATTAAAAAATGATGTTGGAATTTGCTTGTAGTACATATTGTCTTCTCCAGGGTGGGAGGTTCTTATAAATGGTTCAAGTTGACTAGCAGTCCCAAAAAACAACATGAAAAATGAGAGTGGCATCCGGCATAAATTCTCCATGGATGTACTGCTGGATCAGCCCAAAGCTGGTTTGCACATGAACTGTCCCATCTGGTTATGTGGCAGCCTAGTTCCAGATATCTGGGTTTCATGTGACACATATCAGTATGCTGTATGTAAAATGTAAATTTGTTACACCCTGATCATTTTGCTGAAGTTAACTCTTATGTGTAGTGGGTTGAAAAGCTTTCTGTGGGATGACTAGAAATATAAACTGACTTCCATGGAGTCTCAGATCCTAAAGTGACTTTTTGTCACATTGTTCTATGAATTTCACTACAAAACTCACAGGCATTAGAGATTCAGACTCTTCTGAACAAAAAGGAGGAAATGGTTAAGCCATCATCTCATGAGCAGTGGAACTCTATTTTGTAAGATTTCTCTTAAAAACTGTACAAGTCAATCCTTTCTTAAATTGGCTTTTCATTGATTCTTCAATGAAACTTTTCATTAAAAACTTTTCAACTTTTACTTCAAAAGTAAACTTTTGTTTTTATATCTAACTTGAAAGTCCATAGTGATTAACTGAACCCTACATCTCCAGATAGTAGCCTTCTTGACAACAACAGCTCACCGGTAGTGGTTTCCTGCCCTCATCACTGTCTCTTTTTGTCCTCAGTGGTCAGATGTGCCTTAAGTCAGTTTGATTTTCCTAATCACAATGTTGACAATTTCTAATTGACTAGAAATCTCTCTCGGGACCATGTTGCAAATTCCAGTGCAAGTCTTTGGTAGGCTTCTGGAATGCCTTTCTGGAGTTACTTTCACTGTCATTTTAAAATTAAGAGTTGATGTAAATTGTGCATAGTAGCACTATCCAAGACAAACAATGCAAGCTACTTGGGTAACTTTAACACTGGATTACTTCCACTGGAAAACCAGGAGCAGGTAAAGTTTAATATTTACTCCACTATAGACCACATGTTCTGTTTTTTTTGTTGTTTGGAGATAAGGTCTTGCTTTTTTGTAGTTCAGGCTGGCCCTGAGCTCACCATGTAGCCCAGGCAAACCTCAAACTCACAACAATCCTCCTGCCTCTGCCTCCCGACTGCTGGGATTACAGGCATGAGTCACCATACCCAGCATTATGGTGTGTTGTACTGATTGCTGATGGGCATGAGTCACCACGCCCAACCTTGTGGTATGTGCTTACCAGGGATCCAACTCAGGACCTTGTGCTTGCAAGGCAGACGCCGGAACCACTGAGCTAAATCTCCTGCCTCACATGTTCTGTTTTGACATGTCAGTAGAGAAATAATTACTCAGCTAACTGCATACTTTCTGTGCACTTACCTTTGAAACCTAACGTGCACTTTACACTTGTAGCACATCTCTCTTATAGCTTAGCCAACACACATTGCTGGGGACAGTGAAGTGGTTAAGTAGCTTTGGTCCTATGAGCAGCTGTTTTGACCTCCTTCCTTTTGTTGCATGAATCCACTCCTTTTCTCCATGCTTTCTTTGGGCAAATGTGCTGAGAGACCAGATTCTATAAATGGTATGCTGGTTTCTGCTCCTAGATCCAGTGCAGAAATGTGTGACATTTCAGAAACCTGTGAGTCCATTCCATTAATAAAGACAGCAAAGGTGCATGCTGGCTTACAGCAGAATGCTGGAGGGCAGCTGGCAAGCAAGAGGGCTAGGTTGAAAAAATAATCACTTTGTAATCACTATGCTGAAGACTGATTCAGGCAAGAATCACTCACTGATGGTGGCAAAATATAGAGGCAGAATTCTGATGAAGGTAAAGCATGAGTTTAAAGTACCTGCTCACAGATTGCTTAATAGTTGAAAGAGCAACTGGTGGAGAACTGGAACACTGAGCAGGTAAGCAAATGATGCATCACAATAGGAGGGATATGGATGCTGCAGTCCCAGATGGCAGCCAGTGAGGTGCACACACAGCAGACCATCGGCTTGTTGGGTAACATGTTAAGAGTAGGCCCATTAGGGTTAGCAGAGTGCACATGTGCTTTGTACTATTTTTGTGTTTCTTTTCTACGGGTTTAGACTCATTTCTAAATCAAAAATTTTATAAGCATAAACAAAGCCAAGTATAGTAATATACACCAGTACTCTGGGCGCTAAGGCAGTTGGATCACAAGTTTGAGCCCAGCCTAGACAACTTAACAACTTGGTAAGATCCTGTATCAAAATGAAAAAGGCTGGTGGCTCAGTGTGAAGGTTCTAAATTCAGTCTCCTATAACGCAGAAGAAGACAGACATCTAACAGTGTGCTGAATGAGATAGAAGAGAAACTAAAAAGATGGAGTGTTGGGCTTCACAGTAACAAAGGATTCATCTGTGGCTCCAAGTGTGAGATGTGTCACGAGGAAATCAGTGGCAGTCGAAGAAGGTAGGCTGACACATCACAGTAGGAATCTGAGTTGAGAGGGCACCTTTAGGTTCATCAGAGCCCCATTCTGCTTGGGTTCAGGGGTGAACAGGCTAAAAGGAGAACTTAATGTAGAAACTGTGGCACAGCCAAGCACCTAAGAAGACCAAACCCAACCCTGAACAAGCCATGGGATCCTTTCTCTTCAAGGACATGGTGCAGATGAATGAATAGGGACTTTCTGGGTCCTAAGGACAGCTGAACTCCAAAACAAATGGAGCCATACTCCTAAGTCCCTGCAGGGAACAGAGGATCCTTCCCACTTGCACACAAGCAACACAACTACCATAAGAGACTGTAATGTGAGTGAAGAAATAAATACTTTATTATGTTAAGCCTCTGTGATTTGAAGGCTATTAAACAGAATGCCTGCTCAGACACAGCGACAGAAAGAGGCACTCACTTCTGTATCTATGGGGAGCAACTGAATGAATGCTCAGGCAACAGAAACAATGATACATTCTGAGATTCATTGTCAAATCAAAAGATCACCTTACAGAGACCAAGGCGTTTAATTCCCATCACTCAGGCAGACAGATGACTTTATCAACCTTTATTTTCAACCCACTTTTAAACTCAGACCCCTAATAAGAAATACTTTACATGGCAGCCAGTTTTCATATTGAAATATATAACTGAAAAGTTTCACAAAACAAAATTTGCCTTCACTACACAATGCATTTTGATCTATTCTACTCTACTCTGTTGCTTTGTAATGCCAGTGGCCATCCACTAATTTGATTTCACAATTCACTTACGAGGTTGGAGCCTAGTTAGAATACTATTATAGGCTCCAAGCATTTTTGGGATCTTTGCCAGCCACTTCACACAAGTAAAAACACATGAGTTAAACTAGGAAACAGTTTCCACTTTTAAGGACCCAGAAATGAACTTAACATTATGTTATATAAAAAGCCAAAACATCTGTCAAGAATTCTGCTTGAACAAACTTGGAAAGCTCAAAGAAAACGAGCAATCAAGGCAAAGATTACTAGGAAAGGGCCAACAATCACACACTGTAAGGCAACTCTACACTGCACAATGTCAAATAACCCCACATGCGGGGTGGTGCTGAAGTGGCTGTGGGAGAAAGCGGCTTACACTCTGTAAGCATCTTCCCAGGGTGTCTCTGGAGGAGAAGGAGGTTCCCCCAGAACTCTAACCACTTCCAAGTACTTTAGTCAACCTTAAGGAGATTGACATCAATGGACATCACTGGATTCTGGACTCCCAACCAGGCCAAACTGTCATGCCATGGGATGTGTACAGCACCTTTCACACACAGAGCTGCAGTCTTCCCCACACAGGGTCCAGGCCTCTTCCTCTCCTCTTCCTCCTCTTCAAGGGCCCTGCTCAGCAGCCAGGCCAAAATGTTCCTAGCAGTCAGAGGAGGCACGGTGCTTCTTGCTGCTGTGGCTGCTGTGGTGCTCAGCAAGATGGGCGATCCATGCAAAGGCTTTCCCACATTCATTGCAGGAATATGGCTGCCAGCGGCTGGCTCCAGCCTCAGCCACTGCAGGGCCAGCTACTGCAGAAGGGCCTGGGGCCGGCTCAACTGGGGATCCTAAGCTGTCTGGGCCCAACTCCTTCCCTGTGTCGCTGGAACCACACTCTGGCCTCTCCTCCCCCCCTCGCTCCCCCTTGTCCTCATCCTCGTCCTCGTCTTCCGGATGGGGTCTCTTTGTTCCAGCTCCTGACTGCAGGCCGGCCAGTGCCACTGCACCCTTGTCCTGCTCTTCCAGTGGTGACATGGCTCCCAGTTTGGATTCCTCCTCTCCCTGATCATCCAGCACCTTCTCAGGCTTCCCTTCCTTCTCCTGGGCAACATGCCCTGATGGGCTCGTGGGAGCATCCTCAGCAAGACTGTCTGTCAGTATCTCATGCCCAGAGATGTCCTCACACACATCCCCTTCACTTTCCTGATGCCCTCCGTCACCTGCAATGGGTCAGAATGTGAGCAACTCTGGCTTTTAGGGCCCAAGAGATGGAAGCTACTTCCAGCATAGAACTCAGGAGAGTGAGGCCAAACTCTGAATAAGGGGAGGAGAAACTCAGATGAAAGCAATGACCCTCTTCCTAATCCCAGCAAGACCACACTACACCCCAGTGAAGTATCAAAGCCTGGCTGGCTTGGAAAGTGCCCCCTCCCCCTCCCTCTGAGTCTGCTCCCCCTTTTCAGCAGCCTCTACATGTCACAGAGTCTCACTCCTAGCTTGCCTTGTAGCCATAGTGGCCATGCAGCCATCTGCACAAGTGAAAGGGCTGGGCAGCCATGTCCTTCCTGCCACAGTGAGATGAGACCTGAACAGCCATTCTGCACCAGGAGGCAATGTAGCAATGGACAGCCATGAGACAGGAAGCCCAGCTCTGTCACCAGGGAGGACCAAGTGAATCCTTAGGATAAATCAGCTGTTTATACTCATACCCCACCCCGCCACATGACCTACTGGAAAACTGCACAAAGGTACAGAGAGAGTGGTGTGTGCCTCCCTCCTGAAGCTCAGCCACAATCCCGTCCCTAAGGAAGACAGGGTAACCCAAGAGGCTCTGTCACAGCCTCAGCTGAGCTGCCTGGGGAGTGTGTGACTGAGGCCACTGGGTCCTTCCAGCAGTGATCAGGCTCCTAGAAGACTATGGTCCAATCAAGGCCAGAGTAAAGCAGAACAGCCATACCGGTGAGCCAGTCAACCTGCAGGTACTCGCACTGCTGTTCTACTTGGGAGCCCAATATCAAGGTGGCTGGGTATGCACCGAGAGATCACAAAATGACAATACTGCTGCCTCCTGCTCCAATGCAGAAGGCAAGATGACCATGAAAGGCCTACGGAGGCCCAGCCCTCACCTAGCCACCCTCCCCTGCCAGCTACCCTCCCGCTGACCTCACCTGGGCCACTGTCTTCTGGCAGGTCCAGGTCCTCCAATCCAGCCTCCTCAGTCTCCAGCCTGGGGACAGCATCAGGCTGAGAAAGCTGATATCCTGAGTAGGTGAAGAGTACCACAAAAGCTGGAGGAAGTAGCTGACAACCTCCTGTCCCCTCTACAACAAGCCCCACTGCAGCTACCCTCCACTACAGCCCTGAAACCCGGAGGTCCAGACAGAGGCCAAGAAGAGGGTATGCCTGGGTGAGGCTAAAAAGCTGATGGGGAGTGGGAGGTGGGAGCCAGGGGCACAGAATCAGGTGGAGGTACAGCTCAGTAACAGTGCTAGCTTAGCCAGTGCAGGGCACTGGGCTCCATTCCCAGTGCCAACCAAACCATATAATACAACTACAAAGAGCTCAGTCTGTTGGCCTCTGCACCAAGGAAGGTAACAAGATTTACCAGACTGGCAAGAGGAGAGGCCATCTCTGCCACAGGGAGGGTGACAGGCAGGGGCAATGTGGCCCAGATGGAGTTAAAAGGCCAGACTGTGAGGGTGAGTTTGACAAAGGATCCTTGACAAAGGATCCAGCACACTCAAGTTCAAATACATAGGAGACACCCTTGGTGTCCACCCAGCCCTGGGGCTGGGGGTGCAGAAAGGCCAGGAAGAGCCTCACCCCTGAGGAGCAGCTTCCTGTAGCTCTGTAGGTTCTCCTCTGCTGGGTCCAGGTGATCCCACTCCACCAAGGACAGGGGCTCCACTGAGAACGACTTTGGCTTCTGCAACAGCAAGGCAGCCAGAGCTAAGGCCTGCACCCTTTCTGAAGGACACAGGGCCCTCAACCACCCAAACCTCTGACCCCAGTGGCACAAGCCACCACCCTCCTGCAGGTTGACCCTTAGGGTTCCCAAGCAGGATCCCAGGGAGGGACAATTCCAGGTCCCAGGGCCCTCAGGGGCCTCTACCCACCTCCAGCTCAGCTTTGGCAGGCCCAGCCTCCCCGGACTTTTCTCCCCCAACGCTCCCCTGTTCCAGAAGCATGGACTCCAGGGCAGGCCAGGCTGGAAGGAGGGAAGGCAGCTCTGAGAAGACAAGTTCTTTGTGACTCAAAAGAGGAGGCCGATCCCGTTCCCTCCCCACACCAGCCCAGGTGGCCATATCACTGTAGGTCCTGGACACTGTGTCTGTCTGCAATTTACAGAGCAGAGTGACCACAAAAACAAACAAAAAACAAGGAAGTTCATCCCGCAGAAGTCCCAGAAATATCAGTTCCAGCCAGGAAAAAGTGACACTTCTTTTATCCTCTGGGTTGAAATGCTGGCATCGATGTGGGTAAGTAAGCCACCTCCTATGCCGCTACCATAAAACTTGGAGAAAAAAATCACTTGAGTTTCTGCCATACATAAATGTCATGACTTGAGAGACCCATCCTCAGCACACAGAAATATCGTGTGTAGCACCCACCATGCAGGCATCCTGCAGCCTGCTGAGAACAGAAAGCTGGGCTCGGGGAACCATAGGGGCCGCTGCCAAGAAATTGCCCCTGAAAAGCAAGCACTGGGTATAGAGAGAACCAGGAATGGGATTTATACATCAATGCTTTCTCAGCATCTTCGGAAAGCTTGTGTGACCACATCCTCTTTATAAGAGGAACTTCATTAAAAATCGCCAAGAACCTGCCAGGATAGGCCACCTGGAGCACATGCCCTGTCCCTACCTCCCCACCAAGGCACCACCCCCCATTCAGCTAGGCGTCAGGACCCCAGAAGCACCCAGCCCACCTGGCAATAGCAGCGGGTCGGAGCGCCGCTCATACACTCCCTCGCTGAACTCAGACGATGCCCCCCCGGGGGAGCACAGCAACATCCCTGTTCACAACCAAGGGAACAATGACAAGGAAAAGGAGGTCCCGGGATCTTCAGGTCTCATTACACCCATTCCACCCAGACCGCAGATCCTTAACCACAGAGGAAACCTCTACCCAGCCATATATCCACAATGTTACCCAGTGTTTTTTTAAGAAACTGGTCCCTGTCTTTGATTGTCCTCCATTTTTC
Organism: Petromus typicus; assembly: GCA_004026965.1. Classification (NCBI taxonomy): domain Eukaryota; kingdom Metazoa; phylum Chordata; class Mammalia; order Rodentia; family Petromuridae; genus Petromus; species Petromus typicus. Next base: position 11,416 of record PVIR01031682.1, read on the forward strand.
TCCTTCCAAACATCTGGAAAACAGATGCAAGGGCAAGAGCCCTTGCAGCTGTTCTGACCCAGAGGCAACCCAAAGAGATGCCACTGGGAAGCCTGGTCAGGGACTAGATTACTCTCTGCATTTCTTATACATAGGAAAATTAAACTCTCATGACACTCAGTGCTGTGGATTCCAATCCTTCTGGGCCCTCCTCCCTGTTTCCTCTTGGGCAGAATCTTCTGGGGAAGCAGTTTCACCTGGCTCATCCAGGACATCAGAGAGGCCCTCTACCAACGAGGCTGCTTTCTTGCAGTTCTCAGGATACTGGGCCACCACCCAGGGTCGGACTCTGTCGGGTAGGATGCCCAGGAACTGCTCCAGCACCAGCATCTCCAGGATCTCCTCCTTGGAACAGGACTCAGGCCGCAGCCACTGCCGGCAAAGCTCATGAAGCCGGGCCAGGGTCTGGTGTGGTCCTGCTGCTTCCTGGTAGGCAAATTCCCGGAAGCGCAGGCGGGAGAACTCAAGGTCCACAGGGGTCCGCTCATAGCCAGTCTCAGCCTCAGCATCAACTTCAACTTCGGCTGTGTCAGGATCAACATCAGCATCAATCTCAGCATCATCAACCTCAGATGCACTGGCATGGGCCTCCACATCGACCTCAGCCACAACCTCAGCAGCATCAGCATGGGCCTTGGCACTATCAGCCTTGACCTCAGCATCGATTTCAATCTTGGTAGCATCGGCATGGACCTCAGCCACATCGGCATCAACCTCAGCCACATGACCACTGACTTCAGCACCAATCTCAATCTCGGCTCCATCGACATGGACCTCGGAGGTATCAGCAAGGACCTCAGAGGCACTCGCATCAACCTCCACAGCATCAGGATGGTTCTCAGCTCCATCAGCATGGACCTTGGCCTCATGAATCTCAGCAATGGCCTCACTGTGGTCCTCAGCCTCAGCTTTGGTCTCAGCAGTGACCTTGGCCTCAAGCTCAGCACCAGCTTCAGCACTGGCCTCAGCCTCAGCCTCAGGTTCCCCCTGCTGGGTTGCATCTTCTGAGCCTAGCGCCGGTGGTTCAGGACGTGTTGGAGAGCTCCTGGGAGAGGCCACAGCCTTCTCAAGAGGCAACATCTTGACAGGCCTGGACTGGAAATGTGAGTGTGTCTAGCCAAGGGCAGAGCACAGAAGCTGGGATGACAGGTGCCCAGGGGAGGTCAGCCAATGCCGGGACCCAAGGACCTGCAGGGAACAGCATCAAGACAGATGCCACACAGTGAGTACACAGAGGAGAACAAAGGGCCTCTTCATCAGCCATGGGCCCACCAGATCCAGCAGAATCCCAGCTTTGTTCATGTACAAATAAAAGTTGACATAAGCAAAAGGAGCAACTCATTTAGTAAGAGTAGTACTACCATCATTTTCTTTACAATGTCAGGATATAATGCGAAAGAAAAATTACAGGACAACCTCAATTACAAACCAAAGGAAAAAAAAAGCCATAGAACATTAGTAAACTCACCCCAAACATGCATGTAACGTACATCATACAGGTTGCATCATATCAGACTTAGGTTTGTCCTAGAAATGGAAAGTCTGTTTCACAATTTAAAGTAAGTTGTATAGGGTCAGAGATGTAGCTCAGTGGCTCAGGGGCCTGCTTCACATGCTCAAGGTCCTGAGTTCGATCCCCAGTATCAAAAAAAAAAAAAAAAAACACCCATAAACAAACATGTCCGATAGAGACCTCAGTTCCTTGACATAGTATCAAGGACTAGTTGTCCTTCCCTTTATACCACCAAAGACCTGAACTACAGTCTGAATTTAGACAAAGAAGTGGGAAAGACCCTCTGGAGGCAGGTGCAAACCAACAACTATCTCTGGAAATGGAAGAAGCCTATATAGACCTGTGCTGACCCATCTACAGAATTGGGGTGGGGGGATCAGAAGTTGCCAGAGTGGGGATGACAAAAGGAGACTAAAGTGGGAGGAGTGCAGATCACAGCTAACCCTCTATGAACCCCTGGCTAAGTCCTGTGAGTGGGAGGGCATCACCTGTAGGACATGTACTACTCAAGAGAAGCCAGGACTTAGGATGTTCAGGTGAAGTCTTATTGTAACTGTGGGCAAACAGCAAGCTAAACAGACTGGGCAGCCACAATCAACCTCAGATCCATGAGGTCCCCTACAATTGGCTCTTTCTGGGACCCGCAGAACTGACAGGAGGAAGACTTCCCATACACCATGGGAGCAAGTAGAAAGCCACAAATGAACCCAAGGTAAGGACTGCCATTTGTGGAACCACAAAAAGAAGACACTTTTTGTTCTAGACATGTATTTTTGAAGAATCCAAGAAAATCTCTGCATGACCACAGCTGCCAAGAGCAAACCTACTTTTATAGAGAAAACTGTCAAGGTGAACTGAAAAGAAAGCAGGCATTGCTGACCATTTCCAGGGGCAGTTAGGGTCTGTGCTGACTTTTCTGTACTTTTCTGACTTTTCTGCACTGTCATGGGGTTCCAGGACCTCAGGGCTAGGGAAGTGAAATGAAAGGTGCAGAACAGGCAAATCCAGAGAGATGAAAGTGATTAGTACTGTTGACAATTATGGGGATGTTGACAAATCACTAACGAGCATAGGATTTCTTTCTGACATGATGAAAATGTTCTAAAATTTAATTTAATTTAATTAATCAAAATTAACAACTCTGAATAAACAAAAAACAAACTGCTTTAAAAAGGAAACTTTATGGCATACAAATTACATCTCAATAAAGTTGTGTTGTATTTTATTTTTTTAAGACAGTATTTCCCTCTGTAGTTTAGGCTGGTCCTGAACTCACTATGAAGTCCAGGCTAGCCTCGGACTCACAGCAATCCTCCTGCCTCTGCCTCTCGAGTCCTGGAATTACAGGTGTAACCCACCAGACCTGGCACTGTGGTATGTGGTTACTAGAGATCAAACTCAGGACCTTGCACTTGTCAGGCAGATGCCAGAACCACTGAGCTGAACCCCTGCCAATAAAGCTGTGTTTTAAATGTTTAAAATGTTGGCAGAGACAACTATCAACTGTTTCCCATTCCCTGTCACTAATAAAGCAGAGATTAGAGGTAAATGTAGAAATCTAAATGCTTGGGATGATATCCCACACGGAGCTCCATTTCATTCAAGAAAAAAGGACCCATACAACCAACACCACAATCACCAGTCATCACTGCCATTATCACCACTAGCATCACAACTATCACCATCATAACCATTACTACCACATTACTACCATCACTACCAACGACCAGGAGGAAAAAGAAGTTGGTGCAATATAGACAGAAATGGAGAGGTCACGGTTACTATCAGAATGGGAAGAATGAAGGTAGATCCCAGGATGCTGTGATGCCCACCCCTGGCCTCAAAAAGCCTACTGAGGTGCAGACTGAACACAAAATGGACAGTGAAGTGAGCAGAGGGTGAAGTCAGGAAAACGTCAAAACACTAATGGGTGAGTTGGCAAAGTGTGCACAGTCGCTCGTTTTAAAACTTAGAAAGTTTTGAATTTTACAAGAAAAAGCCAAACCTCAGTGGCCTCCAGCCCCTCTACTTTTCCTTTATCTACAGTAGTACCAAGGAGACAGACACATCCACCCGACCTTGGGGGTCAGCACCAAGGACAGGACTGCCACTCCCGCTCTCACCATACCAAAAGGGCTTCCAGTGGGAGGTGAACCCCTCACCCCAGGAAAACTACCTGTAGAAAACTGGGAAGCAGATCAGCTACCTCCACACCACTGCCCAGAGGACCCTCACCCACACCTCCTCTGCGGTTGCTCTCATCCAAAAGCACCCCAGTCAGGCCATTCAGGTACCCTAGGAAGACTGCCCCTCTCCAATATACACCAGGGGCCCATTACCCAACGAAATTCCTTCATCTCTCCCAGCCCAATTCCAGTCCTCCCAGCAGCCAGGGGAGAGGCGGTCGTTCAGCCACATGAGCACTGCACAGACTGTACGCAGGGCTGCTGGCATATGGCCCCCCACTCCGACGCGAGGGTCTCCAAGACCTCCCACCAACCTCAAACTGTAGTCACAATCCCACCCAATGCCACACTTCTACCTAAGGGCATGCAGACCTCCCCCCTCCCCTCCCCGGGACAGGGGAGAGGGCACTCCGGACTACACTCCCACCCGAGGGTCCCAGACCTCTCTGTGGGCGGGGGGTTGGGCATAATCCCACCAGAGGGTCCCCAGACATCCTCCCCCGCCCCCACATTTCCGGAAGCGGCAACCCAAGCCGTAGTCCTGCCCGAGCGCCCCCAGACCTCACCTCGGATTCCCACACTCCGGGCCGCACCCGCCCACACACCCACCCGAGGCGCTCCCACCCCCTCCGACCCCAGGCCGCGCCCGGAACCCCTAGCTTTGCGACTCGGCCTGGCGCTCACAGCCCACACAGGAGCACAACAGAGACCGGACCCACCTGCTGCGCAGCTGCCCCCGGCGGGTTCCTGCGGCCCCTAGCCCAGAGGCGCGATGGCGACCAGCTGCAGTGCGCGTGCGCGCTACACAGCTCCAAGGACTGCGACTCCCAGGATGCTGCAGGGCCGCCTCGAGGCCAGGACTGGACGAGGAGGGCCGACAGAACTGGCAGCCAATCAGAGACAGGGTCCTCTTTCCGTCCCACCCCATTGGCGCCCACATCTATTCCTATTCCATGGCAACGGCGTAAACTAGAGGATGCCAAAAGCGGTGCGGACTACCTTACACCTGACAGGCTGAGACAAAGGCTTCAAGAGAGTAAAAGATACAGGAAGACCTGGAGTTTGGACGTAAAAGCAGCCGGAAACCCTAGACGCGCGTGCCGACCCAGATAATTAGGCAGGCAGACAGACAGAAAAGACCAAGAGTTAGTCTGAGGCCTTGAGATGCGCGGGAACAGAGAGAGATACAGAGAACAGGACAGGACGGAGAGACCCCAGGAGAAGCCCCTCATAAGTATGGAGAATCCAGTCCCTGGGGCAGCTAAGGAGACAGAGCTGGAAGCTAAGAAGGACTTCCAGGAAGGGAGAGACAGAGGCCCTGCTTCTTCGCGGTAAGAGAGTCTACAGAACTCGACGCCTCCCGCAGCACGGCTTTTGGAACTACTGTACAGAGGAGGGAAAGGGAGCGACCTCTGGAGCTAGAGAAGCTGCGTCCTGCAAGCTCTTCACAGCAGAGCTTCTGGGAGGTCATTTTGGTCGTTTGGAATGATTAGTAAGATGTATATGTGAACAGCTCATTTTCTGTATAAACATTTTTATTTACATACACCAACACCCACTTTTTATTTAGTTCTGAGAGTTTTAACTTATATACCGTAAATATTTGGGACAAATAATTCCACTGTCCCCACCCCGTGCAGTCATGCCCTCTCCCACTCACAACCTTAAGCACAGATTTCCTTCTACAGAACGTACAGAAGTACAGAATGTTATGTAAATGTAATCGTGGCATGTAGTCTATCAAGATCCGCTTATTTTACTGCACATAATTCTCTTGAAATTCACTAGTGTGATCAAGTTTTTTCCTTCTTATTGCTAAGTAGTATTTGGACAGTATAGAATAAGCTTTCACCCATTGGATTTGTTCGCAAGACACTAGATTTATTGGGAACAATATGTTACAAATAAACATGCTATGAATAGTCATGTACGGATTTTTAATGAACCTAGGCACTCAGTATTTAGGGGATAAATACCCAGAACTGCAATTGTTAGATCATATGGCACATGTATAGTGTAGAAACCCGCTGTACTCTTTTCCAGAGTAGCTGTACACTTTCTATTCCCACCAACAACACAATGTATAAATCAGCTTCTCAACATTCTTTTTACCAGACATCGAACTCAAGACTCTGCGCTTACCAGACACGCACAGAGCCACTGAGCTACAACCACAGGGTGCCCTGCTTCACATTCTTACCAGTACTGTTTTGTTGTTGTTGTTGTTGTTGTTTTGGTTGTGGTGGTGGTGGTGATAATGTTGTTTTGCTAGTCTCGGTGTTGTGAAATCTCATTGTTGTTTTAATTTGTATTTCCCTAATGAACACTATATCCCCCGTATTTTCATAGTATCTGCCAGAAAAGGAAGTACCTGCCTCTGGTGAGCTATCCACTTTTGGCATCATTAAATTTTTTGTATCAGTTATGTATTACACTTTGAGAAAAATTTTAAGCATATTAATAGTTCAAGGTAGGGTGAAAAATTATTTTACTTGAAAACTAACACAAACCCCCAAACTTGATATGTATACATATATTTGTAGAGAAATGATAGCAACAATTCTATGGTTACATGACAAATATCAGTGTGAAGCACTGCTGTGAGGACATTATATATATCATATTTAACTTTCACAGCATCCCTATGAAGCAGCATTATCCACACTAACTTTATAAGAAAATTGAAGCTAAGTCACTACAACTCTAAGATGGCAGGAGAGATTGAGCTCAGGTGACCAAGCTGGACTCCCTGGCCCCAACTATGAGGCTGCACCTCTAACTTGTGAGCCACCTTCCTGTGACAGCCACCTCAAGGCTCAGTGGCAAAGCAACCCTCAAAAGGCTCCCAAGGAGCAGGGTCACAGAGTTGAATAAAAGAGTAAAATGTACACCAGAATGTGGATTTGAATTCTAGCCCATCAGGAAAAGATTAATTGCTGAATAAATGGTGTTGGAATAAAACTACTTCTGGGTTCAATCCCTAGTACTGAAGGGAATCGTTTGATTGTAATGCCTTATAACATATCAAAATAAACTCTGGAGGGACTTAAGATCTGAATGTATAAAATTAAGCCACAATATAGACTTAAAGAAAATATGTAAACTGTAAGTCTTTGTGTAGGTTTTGGTTTTGTTTTCATCCAGAAAACAAAACATCCATTTTAATCCAAATATGATCTTTTTCTTTGGTTTTTGAGACAGGATATCACTTTATAGTTCAGAACTGACTACGCATCCCAGGATAGCCTCATACAGCTATCCTCCTGCCTTAGACTCCTGAGTGCTGGGCTTACAGGTGTGCACCACCATGCCTAACACTATTTTTTTTTTTTTTTTGAGACAGAATCTCGCTTTGTAGTTCAGGCTGGCCCTGAACTCAGCCTCAAACTCACATCACAGCAGTCCTCCTGCCTCTGCCTCCCAAGTGCTGGGATTACAGGCGTGAGCCACCACGCCCGGCACTGTAGTATGTGGTACTGACTGCTGCTGGGCGTGAGTCTCCACACCCAGTATTGTATGTGGTTACCAGGGAATCGAACTGAGGTCCTTGTGCTTGCAAGACAGGTGCTGGAACCACTGAGCCAAATCCCCGGCCTCTAAATAAATAATTCTTTAAAAAAAAAAAAAAACTTTTAGCCAGTGATGTACCAGCATTCTCATCTACTTGGGAGGCTGAGGCTGGAAAATCAAATTTGAGACCAGCCTGAGAAACAAGATCCAATCTCAAAAAATAAATAAATTTGTTTTGGGAAGAGGGGAGAGTTTTCTAGCACCGGCAAAAATCAAGCAAAAACATGCTTTTCATGAACAAAATACAATGGACTCACAACTGGCCTGACATACAAACAACTTCAGTTGTGAGTAGAATTTTTATTTTTTTTTTTAGGTTTTTTGAGACAGGGTCTCGCTTTGTGGTTCAGGCTGGCCCTGAGCTCAGCCTCAAACTCACATCACAATCCTCCTGCCTCTGCCTCCCGAGTGCTGGGATTACAGGCGTGAGCCACCACGCCCGGCACTGTGGTATGTGGTACTGGTTGCTGCTGGGTGTGTGTCTCCACACCCAGTATTGTTATGTGGTTACC
>PVIR01031683.1:0-19236 GCA_004026965.1 Petromus typicus
GATGGGAGGGGGAACCACCCACCTCAACTTTTATAAATCCTACTCCTTTAACTACTGTGAAGCTCTGAATCTTTTCATGCTCAGTCTTTTAATAAATATAGGTTTGACCAATCTTTTTATGTACTTTCCTTTCAACCATCATTTAAGTTTTATTCTATACAATGAGAACCCTGTGAGGTCCCGGCAGTTAGGCTGCTTTTGAGAAAGCAAGTTTTAGTCACAAATAACTTGAATGTTAAAAATCTCTCCAGTAACTGTTCCAATGCCAGCCAAAGAAACTCAGGAAAGAGCTGGCCTATTGCTCTAAATTGCTTTTCTCTTCACTTTCTCGGTTAGGTATTCTTTTTTATTTTCATTATGTTAATTTTAAAATTTATTTTTCTAATTACTATCACGAGAGCTTTATTATTATTAGGATACTGATCTAAAGTGTTTTATTAATAATTTAACATACTTTTAAACATATGTGGTTCTAATGTTAATTATGTAAGTAACTGCATTTAATTTATAATTTCTGAAGTATGTTAAAAGTATTATAATTATATAATTTATAATTTCTGAAGTATGTTAAAAGCAGTATTAACTTGGAAAGGTACAACTATATAATTGAAAAACATCAAACTCTCCTCAGACTCCTGGTTACATCTTTAAACTATCCTGTACAGACAACAGATATGGTCATTTCCTAAACAAGGCAAAGCTCATTTTCTCCTATTTTGCTGCCGAGTATAAACTGAAGGATTGATGCAGACCACTGTACCTTCAAACATGAAACCAAGGGACAGCTTTTGAAAAACAACATTCAGCGTCTATAAAGGGTCAAAGCATTGTCTAAAGTGATTAATACATCGCTCTCTGTCTCTCTCTCTCTCTCTCGTTAAGTACAATTGCATTAGCCAGTTTTAACGCTAAAATATTATTAGGAGGGTGACTGACTTCTGCTATTTAGTTGTATTTTAATAAAAGAAAGCATCTTGTATCAGAAGTTCAACTCTTGATCTTTATTAAAATAAAAAGTTTTGACTTAAATCATCAAGTACTTCATCTTTACAATGAACTCAGGTTTCTGACAACTTCAATATACTTGTTAAGCTGACAAAAGTTCTAATTGATGAGCAGTATGCAAATATCTAGAATTGCTCTTTTGCAAACTTAACTGACACTTGTTAGCAACATTAAGAGTAACTTCATAATAAACGGGCTAATTTCAAGTGTGTAGAACATGAATTTTCAATAATTCTTCTCTCAAACTCTGTGTGGTTCTGCACAGGTTATCCCTCCTCCTGTTACTCATTTAAAGCCGGTTATTTCTCAGTTCAATCCCAATGAAAAGTATGTAATGTAGGACAACAAACCTACATTAATCCAATAACACCAAAGAGAACATTAATGAGAAACAGCAGCAGATTAGCAAGTTCTCACTATCACAAGAACTACTCTCAGCAAAAAAATTTATTTCTACTTGCCTGTTTTCTTACTTGAACAATGCAAGGGGCAACTAAATCACCAACCTACAGTGAATGCAAATCCAAGTTATTATTTTAAAAACACAGGCTATTAAAAGGCCCAGAGTAGAATAATAGCAATAAGTCTTTGGTTCCTTCCACCTGTCCTGATTCTTGGGCTGCAGATTCTCTAGCAGCTAATTTCCCCTTCTGTGGGGTTTTACTTGGTGTGCTCTGCTTTCCCTCTCTCTACTTCCATTTCTACCCTGCAGTTTCAAAAAAGGAGATAAAGCAACTGTATAAGAATGCCTGAAAACATCAAAGACCTACAGCTTCACTGGTTGTGTGTGGCACAGGAGGAAGAGGAGGAAAACGTGAGGTAATGAGGATCTACTGTATTTACCTTATGTGCAGGGCATGTGGACAATAATAGAAACCATGTAGGGTGCACTTTTGGTCAAAAAAGAACATGGCAGCCTAATGGGAGGCCTTTGTTCTTCAAAAGGGTCTCCTTTTCCCCTTTTGTGTTTCGCTTAATTCATGGCATCTGAGCTGCTCTTGAACTTGACAGACTGAGAGAAAAAAGGGAGAGGAGAGGGGGGGGTCAGACACACAAAGAGAAGGGAAAAGAAAGGACTTCAAAGAGAATTCATTAGGAAAAATTAGTTCTACTGACAGTTTTGATGAAGTTTTGGAATTTTAAAGGAGTTAGAAAGTATAATTCACTGTAAAAATAAATTTAATTTTCCCAGTGACTGTAACAAATAATAAAACAGATAAATAAGAGACAAAATGAATTATGTACTAAGCACTTGGCATAGGGTTTTTCATGAGACATGTACTTCCTGAAATAATCGAAAGAATACCTCTGATATTCAACATTTACAGGAAAGATAAGCACTCTACATACAGGACTGTAACATAATTAAATTATTTCCCAGCTTAGGAGAATTTTACTTAATAAATAGCACTGAATACTATAAAATCACCAACGCCACCTGCAGGACAAGTACAGATATAGCCTAAGATTTTTAAAAATGTAATAACTAAAATGTAACACTATGTACATGTAACACTTTGAAGTCAAGAATTTAATTTTTTTTTTGTTAAGCGGTCAGTAACTTCAGATGAAGGACAAAGCTCTAGGAAATCCCTGGCCAACTGTAAATATTCACAAATACAAATGCAGAACAACAGAAAGATCCTCAGCATGCTATGTACTTACAAATACAAAAGGCTGCTTCAAAGCCATAAAACATCTGGTCATAAAGTGACTGCCTCATGGCTTTAAAATGATTTCTTTCTGGTTATAAAGCATACAATTATTGTAAAACAACCAAAGAAGTCTTAAAAGATCCCTGTTACCTAGGATGGGCACATAGGCACCTTCTAGGTATTACCTCAAAAGTGTCCATTTCCCCTATCCTAGGTAACAGGAATCTTTTAAGTATATGAACACTTACATATACTGTCCTTTAAATTCAGAATGATACACATATTCCCAATATTTATGGATTAAAAACTATTTTTAAAAAAATCAGTACTTTTAAACACTTTTCCAGCCAATTATTTTATAGTTATAGATCCATTTCATTTTTCAATAAAACTATTACTCATCAGTATATTCAGAAGATACAAATCCACTCATCATATAAGTCAGTAGTAACAGAGACAATTTCTTCCAAGTCTCAAAGACAACTATAATAAAAACATTCAGAACCATATAAATGCATACTCTTTCCAAGAAAATTATTTTGAAGACATAGCTTTCAATTGGATTTATCTGCATGCATTTAATATATTATATATAATATATATGAATATATATGTATATATATAAAAATGGGTCAGTTACAGTGCATATGTTTAAAAATAAGTACAATTATACTAATCACATCTTGTCCAGATAAGTTATATAAATGGCTAAGTCTTGTAGATGATAGCATGAACTCAGTATTGATCTAAGATGATTCCTAAGACAGGATTCCTCAGTTTCAGGACTAATGACATCCTGAACCAGGTAGTTCTGTTGGGGAGAGAAAGATGGGCAGACTTACAATTGTAGGATGTTTAGCATACACCTAACCTCTCATCACTAGATGCCATTAACACCATCTTAAATGTTGTCGTGAAAACCAAAAATATCTCCAGGTACTGTCAAATGTACACGCTGGGGGGCAAAGAGGTGAAATGGGCAAAAACCACATCCAGTTGAAAACCACTACTCGAAGGTACCTAAGTAAGCTATCGTACAATTCACAGTGTAATGCACTATTCACAAGTTCCATTTTAACAGCACATAAAAGCGGGGGATACTGGTCAGCAGCAGATCACTTGGCTGTTATGCATCAGGATCTGAGTCCGCAGAACTACAAAATGAAAGAAAAAAAAGAAAGAAAGGAAGGAAGAAATAACAAAGGAAAGAAATCTTTTTTTTTTAAAAAAAAAGCATACAAATGCTTTAAATATCAATTCTCAATTTCTCATCAATCTTTACCACATTCTGCAGCCATCTGTGCACATGGTAGCGTAAGTAGACAAAAATTAAGACATGACACAAACCCAATTACTAGCCAACAATGACATTTCATAGACGTTTAATCAAAGAAATATCAAACTGGTAAGACAAAAACCCCACTTATTTTATCACTGTAAACTATCTTATGGAATCTACCTCCAAAATCTATCGTGAACCCAGTGCTTCTCTGAATATTTCACAACCTTTATCTCTGCCACCATCATCCCTCACAGACTTGGAGCCTCTGAACTGTTCCCTCAGCTTAAATTCTGCTGAGACATTCTCTACTTAAGCACCCCATCATTCAACTAATACTTACCAACTGCCTATTACATGCGACTCTCTATGTATTGAGAATACATGAGTGCATAAAACTTTTACACAATGTGTTATCTAGTGAAAATTATATTCTAGAATAAAATATGCTAGGTCAAAGGTAGTAAGTGCTTTGGCAAAACAAAACAAAAAAAAAAAAAAAAGAAGGAAGGAAGGAAGGACGATGGGCAGAAGTGGGTCTACTATTAAACACAGCAGCCAGGGGTAGACTCACTCACTAGCTGTGTACGGATCTGAAAAAATGTTAGGGAGTTTAACACATGGGTGTTTGGCAAAACAGTATCTCAAGCAAGAAGAGATCAAGTCTGCAGGCCCTGAGGTGGGAACAGGCTTCCTCACTCTAACCAAAGCAGGAAACCCCTAGAAGATTTGGAGCGGATGAGAGCCATGATCTAACTTTCAAGGGAAACACTGATAATTAAGTCAGGAATGGCAGTAGGGGTGCAAGGCTGGAGGCAGAGACCAGTTAATTCCCAGAAGACTTACACTAACAGAGATGATGAGCAGTGCTCGGGTTTGGGGTACACTACTACTATTTTTCATATTTTTAAAATGGCAATCCATTATGTCACTTTTCTATTCAAAAGCCCTCCACTGCCTCCTTCTCATCCCAGTGTGCTTTATATAAAGCAGAAAATCAAACCAAAAGGCTTTGTATATCTGATCCTTACCTAATTCTTCTAGACTCATCTTACTCCTTAGGAAAATCCTGTCCCGGCACCCTGATCTTTCCGGTTACTGCCTGTGGACAGTTATTTCCCATTAGTTCACACTGTCTTCTTTGCCTACACAGCTCTCATACTTCAAGTTTCAGTTTAAAATTCACTTCCTTTTCATGACCTACCTGGATGTGTCATGCTAAATTAATTTCATTTATTTTCTCCATTGTATTCTCTCAAGCACTCCCAAAGTGTGTGTCCTTAATAGTTCTTCACTCCTACCTGTAATTATCACATGGCTTAACTAGTACCGACGGTTAATGTTTGTTGCTTTACACTGTAAATTATGAAGAGCAAGGATCACTTTGGTTTCATTTACAATTATATCTGCATGATCTCATACAATACCTGGTACATGGCAAGTACAAAAAAAGTGCTCACTGAACAAATGACAGAGATTTTTCCCCAATCCTGCCAGATATGATGTAGTCACATAAGTTCTCAGAATTTTAACATATATTTCCCCTCCATGTATCTGAAGACTCTAGGAAGGTCACAGGTACTAAAATAAATAAGTCAAAGAAGCAGAAATCACAGGAATCTTCAGAACAGTCAGGGAGGCATATGCTAGGTCAGAGGGCAGTAACTACTTTGGCAAAAGAGATAGGGAAGGACGGAGCAGTCAGGGAGTGCCAGGAGAGATGAATGGGGATTGGATTGCCGGTTATGAAATCTGGGCTGTGTTCAGCAGACAAAAAGAATAATTAAAAGCTTCTTAAGCAGAATAATACAACACTCAGAATCAGGATTCTGGAAGATTTGTCTGTGGTATACAACTCACTAAACAAGAGTCTGAATGCAAAACTGAACTAGAAGCCAACAGGTAAATTGGGCCCCAACCAGTTTTAAAAGATTAGCTGGATAAGAGAATAATATAAATATATATTTTTCTCACATCTTTATTAGTGAAGATTGTTCAGTGCCATGAGAGTTAAATGAAGCTTGCCTTAGTTTTACTTATACATAATAAAAAAATAACAATGGAAAATATTTCCATTTTCTCATTCATTCATTCCTGACAATATTACCCAATTAATCTTCCAAAAGCACGACTAGGATTGTATTACTCAAAACACTTCAGCGGCTCCCCGAAGTCTGCCGAGTTAAATCCAAACACTTTAACCTGATATGTAAGACCTTACACAACTGGCCCCAACTCACTTGTCCTTGCCCATGTTCTAGCCAAATGGCACTGCGTGTGCCCCACACACAGCAGACTTTCTGCCTTTACCAGACCTGGCTTCACCCTGTTCCTTCTTTTTGAAATGCAATGTCGACCTGCACTCACAGCCCCTGTCAAAATCCCAAATATCACTGCCATTCTCAGGCTCTTTCTCCCACACACTTCAAGTACAAAATATTTTCTCCTTCTCCTGAGTGCTTTGTAACTTACCACATTCTACCCTGAACGAGTTTTTCCTAATATGTTCAGTCTCCTCACTTAAATTATAAACCAATTCCTGCCTCTCTCTTGGTAAATCCAATAGGATACACAAAAGCAAACAACCACATTTATAATTTATAAATAGTTTATCCTAAGACTATATTCCCTTTGAGAGCAGGAACTATTTTTGATTAATCTTTTGTTTCCTGCAGTTCTCTGAATAAAACATATACATGAATAACTGTTGATTAAAAAAGCCAAAACCTTTAAGTCAAATATAAAATGTGCCCTATTTACTCAGGTTTTCTTCACTGAGCAACATTAGAAGAAGTACTAAGCATCTATCCGGTAGACACTATGCTGAGATAATGAAAATGTTAAAAATAACTATAAAAAATAATCTCAGGGTGCAGCTCAGTGGTAAAGTTTCTGCCTAGACTGCAGGAGGCCCTGGGTTCAACCTCAGCACCACAAAAAAACCAAAACCCAATCGATCACCCCTGTCCTAAGAAAGAAGCTTTGATATTTTCAGGAATATAGAACATGTTTTCAAAAACAATCGGGAAAGTAATGGGACATGTTTCAAAACAATCAGGAAAATAATAAGAGTGCTATCAATCATAATCAGACTCTTAAGTATAAATTTTAAAAGCTGGCACAGACAAGAAGTGCCAGAGGAAATTTAGAAGGGAGAGATCAAAGTTGGCTAATCTCAATAAAGCACACTTATGAGAAGCCTGGCTAGAGAGCAAGAGGTAAGATTATCCAAAACAATGTGTTCACCTGGCTAGCTCCAACTGCCATATCCATTTCCACATCGTACTTTAGAAAAATGCATCCCGGCACAGCCCCATGCGTCTGACCCGTTAACATTTATGTTCACAGGCCCATGGTCTGCACTAGCCTTTACCAAAAACCAAAATGTGACCGTCATCTTCCAGAACCTAAGATCATCTTCCACATTTTTTTCTTCACATGAAACAGCAAGGGAGACGGAAGCAGATTTCAAAGATGACTATTTTAGAAGCCAAGTTAAATTTTAAACAACAAATCACAATGGGTCCTTACAGCTTCTGCCCAACTTAATCAACAGCATCTGTAATTGAACAAATTTGGGATACGTTACGGTTGCCTAGAAGCTGTTCTCACTCCTGTTCAAATGTTTCAAATCTGAAATGTCAGGCAAACAAAGGCAGCATCATATCACGGTTTTAAACTGAGACTCTGGAGCCAGCCAGCCTGCATTCAGAGTCCCTGCTGAGTAAGGTCCTTCTGGGCCTCAGTTTACCCCTCTCTAAAAGGAGGACAAAAATAGGTAAATCTGTACTACATGAAAATCAAATGAATCAGTGCATGAAAACACTATCCCAACCTAGAATACAGTCAGCAACCAAAGAATGATTTCTTCCATTATTAACTGAAGTAATTAAGGACATTCATTCATTTAGTCAGGATTACTGACTGAGGCAATAATACAGGAGTAAACAAAATGTGTCAGCTTCAAAAGGCAAAACTAGGCAACATGAAATAAGCATTTAAGAAAATGTAGAATATTTGTATCCACAGAAATTCAGTATACGACAGAGCTGGCACTATAGAAAAGCTGAGATGAAAATTTAACATCATGATGAGAGAATTTAAAGTCATATTTTTCGAAAGGATCTACCCTTTACACCTTACACAAAAATCAATCCCAAGTAGATCAATGATCAAAATGTGAAAAAATAAGACTTTAAGACCTGGAGAAAACATAAAGAGAATTTGCCTTGGTCTTTGCACTGAGCTACACCACTAGTCCTTCTTTTACTCATTTATTTTTAAATTTTGAGACAGTCTCACTAAGTTGCCTGGGATGGTCTCAGAGCTCTGACCCTCTTGCCTCAGCTTTCCAGAATGCTAGCATTACAGGTGTGCACCACCATGCCTGCCTTAGAAAAATTTCTTTAAGAAGACATACAAACCATAAAGGTTATGGAAAATGCAACAGTACTAAAACCAAATACTTTTTTCATTGAGTCCCTTGAAAGCACAAAGGCAAATGGCACACCAGGAAAAGATATTAGTACATGTATAAATAACAAGGACTAAATAAAACAGCCTAAACATACTAACTAGCAATTTACAGAAGAAACAACTATATCAAAAAATATATGGAGGGCTAGAAATTTAACTCAGCTATGATGTGCTTGCGTAGCATGTGTGAAACCCTAGGTTCAATCCCCAGTAATGCAAGAAAATAAAAAAGGCATGAGTAGACAGGAAAGGGAGACATGGCGAGGGGTCCAGGACAGAGCAAACGAAGGCGGTGAGCCAGCCAGGTCCCAGATTACAGGGAGTTTTTAAAAAGCACACAAAGAGGTGCTTAATCCAGTTAATATGTCACAAACTCTATAAAATGCCATCTCGTGTTCACCGGGACTAGCAAAAATGAAAACCTCCTGGCAAAAATGTGGAGCGCTAAGAACGTAAATTGATAGACACTTTGGCAGTATCTAGTAAAGCTGAGGATGTGCGTACCCTACAATGCAAAAAACCTACTCTTAGATTTATGTGTACATATATACTTTATGCAGCATGCTCTTTATTGAAACTCTTCAACGTGCAAGAAAATACAAGATTATTCATCACACACCACTGTTTGAGTGCCAGGAACTGCAGCAGTCAAAAATGTACATCAACCAAATGAATAAATCAATGGTGACGTATTGACTTACTTAATACTTTATTTGTGAAAATGAACCGCAGGAGATTGTCTGCTAATCACTAGCTGTCATTACCCCACCCCTGCCATTTTGCAGCAAGACTGCTGCTCCTCCCAACACTGCACTCCACCAAGGTAGGATGGTCTTGAATAGAAGCAGGGAGGGTCTAGCTTGTCTGTAATGCCTTGATCCTTTTCTCTGCTTTCTTTCTAACTCTTTGAAGCTACCAAGTGAACGTGATGGGGCTAGGAACACATGAAGCAGAAACAAGCTCTCTCTGTGGAAGTGTCTTAGCACCCCCCATCTTCAGGAGGGGCCACAGATGCACGAGCAAGGCCAGGCCAGATCAGCAGGACACTTGCGTGACCCACAGCCTCATGAGAGTGATGTAAGGTGCTGTCTGAAGTCAGTAGGTTTTGGGGTTTATGACATGAATGAACAGTAACATGTTACGTGAACATATCTGACATACAATGTCGAGTACAAAAAGCTGCACAAAAATATGATCATCACTGCAATCCTTTCTGTACTTTTTCCAGTTGGTATTTAACACCAGTAAATAAAATCAGGGATTTGTGTGTGTTTGTCCTTGTTTCCTCAGCATCTAGAATGAAGACTGGCAGAAGTCCTAACTCAAAACTCCTCCATGACAGATGTGCACTCTGGACTGGGAATCACTGTTTTCAAGGGAGCAGTAGAGCCGCAGTCATTATGATGGGGTTAGTAAAGTGCGGCCTGTGCGCAGAACCTGGTGTAGCGACTATTTCCGTTTGGTCCCCAGACTGGTTTGTTTTGTTCGATAACTGGGACTGAGCCTGACGCACAGAGGCAGACACTCCAGCACTGGGCCACATTCCGAGCCCCTTTTATTTGATTCTGTGACAGAATCTTCTCTCTATACTCCTTCCTCAGCTTCCTGGATAGCTGGGGATTACAGGCATGTGCCATCTATGATCCCGGAAAACAATTCTTAGAATACTTAGCACATGAAGAAATGCAAATGGCCAATAAATACAAGAAAAAATGTCCACCATCACTAGCCATTGAGGAATGCATGCTAAAACAAATTCCATCTCACACCAGAAAGATTTCTTGGTTATCATCAAGAAGTAAACCAATAACAAATGCTAGCAAGGCTGTGGGGAGAAGGAACCCTCCTGCACTGTTGGTAGACTATACACTGATAAGGAAATTAGTGTGGCAGTTATTCAGAAAACTAAAAATAGAAATTCCTTTTGATCCGGCTATTGCCCTTTGGGTATCTTCCCAAAAGGGTGAAAACCATCATATCCCAGCAATGTGTGTGCACCTATGTTCACAGCAGCACAATTCATAATAGCTAAATTTGGAATTAGCTGATGTGTCCATGAACTAATGAAAGGACAATGCAAACATAGAGCCTATATGTAATTGAGTAATATTCTGCCATTAAGCAAGATAAACTTGAGGCATGTGTAGGAAAATGAATGCACCTTGAGACCATAATATTAAATGACGTAAATGAAACACACAGCTTGTATATCATATGGTTTACTTTATACAACAAATTTAATAAGGAAGAGGAAAGAGAGATAAGAGAAAGAAAAAAATAATTATATTATATGTATGTTACTGTTTTAAGTCTCTGCTTTCACGCTAATGTGGTACGAGAGCTTACAATGCACAAGTTATTTCTTTGGATATGCTGGGGTCTTCGTTGTGATTATGAGTATGGTCTATTTTGAAGAAAAGAAAAAGAAATACCCAGAGTGGGAAAGGCTATGGGGCTGGACAGTGGTCAGCGGCTGCCTCGACTGGAGGAAGAAGGTGACTGGGAGATGAAGGCTAGTGGGTATTTCGATTTGGGATACAAAAATGACCCATATTAGATTTAAAAATAATAGTAATGATTTTTAGAGAAAATCACAATAGATTTGATGATAGCAACACTTATACTGTACCCCAATTTAGAGAAATATTAGCCTTCAACTATTACTAGACTTGTATTACAACTTTTTTTAGTCAGTTACTATTACATTTTGATTTGTCAATTAAAAATGAAGAGAAATTTGTTTTCTCTCATGCTACATAAAGATCTATAGAACAGCCTTGATTTTGCTTCTTGATTTACAAAGCCTAAAGTATTTACTATCTGACCCTTCACAGAAAAGACATGGCAGCCTGTACTGCAGGGTTCCACAGCCCTCCTACATGTGCACGTGTGAAGGGCACACACCCCACCACTGGGTATTACCAGATATGTGACAGACATTGTTAGTGAGGAAAAAACCCCCAAAAGGTTAAATTAATCCAACTATATTTTTTTGCAATTTATAGTAAGTACTATGAAAGAAATGGAAAGCTGATGTAGTTAACAACCCATTGCCCAAAATCCCAAGAATCACATTCATTGTGACAGATACAGAAGGGGAGGAAATATGAAACAGAAAGTTGCTGATTCTTGTCCTATTAAGTCACCTCTCAAAAGTGATGCAAATGCTTCTAAGCTTAAAAAATGAGATTACCTTTTATTTGGAGACAGTGCAACTAGAAGAGCATATTAGTTTCGTGTGACAGTTAAAAATCTCAGTTGTCATTTGGCTTAGCTTTGGAACCTTGAGAAAATTATTTCAACTAAATCTCAAGATTCTTCTATTGTAAAAAAGGGTTTTTAAATATTATAAGCTAAGATACTCGCGTATTAACACGGTTAAGCACAGTGCCTGCCACATCATCAGTGTTCAGCACGTGCCAGCCATCATCACCACTCATTTGCACCAATGTGTCTAAACAGATCCCTTAATACTTCCTACAGACATTCACATAGTCTGTTTTCCATTTTTTTCAAATATTTTTTTGCTTCAATGTTTAAAAAAAAAAGCTTTTATTTTACTTCTTAGCAAATTTCTTTAGCTATGAAGCTACTATATATTCTAAGTCTTGTCTGTTTCCAACATCTTCAACTGCAAATCGATATAAAAGCTCAAGAGAAAGACATTTTTCTAGGGGAAAGAGTTAAAGGAACTAACATTTGGCCAAAATGCTTAATCATTTGAACATAACATATAATGTGACTATAGTCTTCTTTGCTTTTACACAGCAAATAAAACAGAACCAATGTTTTAAAATAATTTATTTTTCTGTTATCTTTTTCATGCTCATATAAGCATCTGTTAGCTTTTCTGTTTAAATCAAAGAAAAAGCAGTGCTAAAGTCAGATGTTGGAGTGAGACTAGTTGATGCCTGAAATGAGACTTGACTCCTCAGCACTACTTTTTCTTGTACAAAACAATAAATGATTCCCTGCAGGACACGGTCTATAGCTCACCTACCCAACTTAATAACAATCTTATCACTGCAAGTACCCTGAGCAATGGCTAGCATCAAGAAGTAGCTCTGTTATAAATTTAGGAACAAAATTAAAGGTCCTAGGGAGACATTTTCCACAAGCACATCCAGGCAGTGAAAGGGGCTGCCACATTCAGACAGGTTTTTACTGCTCTGTATGTATCTCTCTCCCTAAAGGAACTCAAAATTATGACTATTTCAAAATAAAGATTTGTGTAGCTGTGAACAGTGCACCCAGACCCTAATATATCAATAATTATTATTTACCTAGGATCTTCAGAACAAGAAAATCATTGCAGTGCTATATCCTGGAGTTTCCAAATACAACTCCCCCTCAAATTCTTTCTCTTTATCCATGGCAGTTGACTTGAAGAGTATCCCTTTAAACTCTTCTGTTAGCATAAGTGAAATTACATGGTGTAAATATCATTGAGCTGAAGTCTGAGATTCTGAATTCCAGTCTTAGCTACCATTCACCAGATGCATGACTCTGAGCAAGTCACTTTATCTGAGTTATTTGTCAACTCGGAAACTCAAGCTATTATTACCTGAAAATCAGTGTTTTTCTGCCATCTTTTCTTTTGTCTCAACTATTACTGCTTTATCATTTCTGTATCAGGATCATATCAAAGTCAAAGGTGGGGATTAAACCCAGGGCCTCACAAATACCAGACAACTGTTCTACTACTTACCCCCAGCTGGCTCCTCCGCTACAACCGTGCCTGGATCATTCTGACTACAGTACTCTCCACCACTTCCTGCTCCAGCCTTGTAGCACTCCAATTCACGCAGTTCTGTCACCTGTCGTTTCTGATGCTCGTCTATTCTTCATCTTCTTCCATACTCATTAATGTTTTCTTACCTTTCTATGGCATAAAACCCACCTTATTTCTGATTATCTCACTTTGTAGTTTAATCATGCCGACTACCTGTTATTTCCAGAATTCAAGGGCTATTCCATATCTTTATCCATTCCTGGCTTGAATTCCCTTGTGACAACTTTTGGATCTGGAGGTCTAGCTAGGAGAATGAGATTTAGCTAAGATAGTCTACTGTGAAAAAGCTTACTTCACAAGTTAAGTAAGTCAGAGATTAACAGTAAAACAGAATAATTATAACAATAATGACACATTTTCTCAAAATATCTTATTGTACCATAGATTGTAGCAAGCTCATCATGTGATTTTTTTTTTCTTTCCTTAGTAATTTTGGCCAGTGTAGAGGAAGAGGAAGAAGACAACTGATCTGCCTTCTTCATAGGTTTGGTCAGTGGCAGAAGTCAAGACAATCATAAAACACGACTACAGTATGAATTAAACAGCTTACACACACACACACACACACACACACACACACAATAAAAATCAGAATTACTCCTATATCAGAATTCAATTTAATAAATATCTTCTGTCATCCTTAGGGCCAGCCACTAGTTCTTTTGGGCTACTAAGATGAAGCAGAGGCACAGTGGCTGCCTCAGGGAACCAAGAAACAAACTCCTGCAGGTAACACAGTAGTGAGCACAGTCAAACTTACAGTAACTAGGTTCAGACTGTCCAGTGATATCTGTATTTCATCCCAATCCTTAAGTGAGATTAATATTTCTATTTTATAAAAATAATTTACAACAATGCCAAGGAATTTTCCTGGTTTGAAAGAATATTAACAAAAAGAATTCCTTCTAAAAACTGAATAATCTGTGAAGAGGCTTTAAAAATGAAACATTAATGAAGCAATTTAATTCACTATATGACAAGAGTCAAATATTACATCCAAGGACCCAACCAAGCCCAAAGAAATTCCATTCTATACTCTAGTCAGGGTTTCACACTGATAAAATTTCCTAGATGAAGTTAATTTGAATGTTCCTGAAATTGCTTTTCTTCTAGTATAAGAAAAACAAGAAGTGTAAAGGGAGGAGGGGGAAGAGAAGAAGGAAGGAAGGGGGGGAGCTCACAAAGTCAAAAATTTCGCTGTTGCAATACTTTTATTGTCTTACCTACTGAAGTAACCAAACCTGGCACCGAGTTAAGCAGAAAGGAAAAAACAAAACTAAAATGAATTTTATTTTAAAATATAAATTCTTCCTGGACAGAATGGGGAGTGCTTGTAATCCCAGATACTTGGGAGGCTGAGGCAGGAGGATTCTGAGTCTTAGGCCAACCCTAGCAAATTAGTAAGACCGCATCAAAGCAATAAAATTATCTTAAGACAATCATTTCGAAGTTTCAATCCAGGGGGGCAAAAAAACTCTAGAAAAATACAGAATGACCCTGGGCTAATAGGGAAAAAAATGGTACCTTGTTGTGTAATAGTCATTTAATAAATCATTACAGAATTCATAGAGCCTACAAATGGCTGTTTCTGATCTTTAAATATAACTCAGGCTGAGAAATAAAAATACAATAATTCAAACCATTAAATATAACAACTATACATTTTCATTGGAATTAAACTCTTTTATGATCCTAAGTGAAGTTCTCTGATAATCAAATTTATCCAAGTTTCCAAAGTATTTCATTAAGCAACTTTTCATAAAGTACTACTTGCATCATCCCATTTTAAAACATGCAGAGTAATGAACACTGTGGTGCAATAAAACAAGACCTTTTTAAAAATTCAAAGGCCAAATTAGATTATGTAAATTTGAATTAAACATACACATAAATCAGTTAATATTCAAAGCTCTTGGCAAACTGTCAGACAGGGCACTCCTTGGCACAGAAATATCAGAATGCCATCCTAGTGCCATCACCTATCAGATTAAAAGTCAAACTAGCACCAGGTAATGCTGGCTCACACCTGTAATCCCAGCACTTGGGAGGCAGAGGCAGGAGGATTGCTGAGTGTTCATTTTTAACCCTTTGATATCTATTGTATCATTTTTTGAAATGTCCATAACAATGGAGCATAATATACTTTTTTCTTTTCAAATTCTTTTTCCTTCAAGTTTTTAAGGTAACATATATGATTTTCATGCAAAACTTAAAAAAATTGCAATATTTAGCATACAAGGGTTAAACATGGAGACTAAATATTAGGAAACAATAACTTGACTTAAATAATCAAGAACAAACAGAAAAAATGCAAAGAATTAAATTATTTTATTACATTATATCCATCATGATGCCTATAATACCACACATTCCGTGATGACAAAATGTTTTCACCCATTTCGCAGAACTGAGTATGTCAAGCAGAAACCAAATATGCAGGCAGATCAACCAGCTTAGGCTATAATATGAGGAAAGATTCTAAGAAATATGACTCTTTAAAGGAAAAGACTTATTTTTCTAGTACTAAAAAAAAAATATCATAAAAAATAGTCAAATAATAACTTTCCAGTAATATACTGAAATAGCTTCTCCAAACTCACAGTTAAGTATATTTATTTCAAGACTGTCAAATACATGAATTTGATCCTGAGCCTAATTTATTATAGTATAAATAAATTCAAGATTAGTTTTAAGGTTTAAAACCCCATTCTGTTTATGTAAGATTTTCTTAAGAGATATCTCACCAAAAAAGAAAAACCCCTCACTATTATTATCTGAAATAGTTGTTACTGAAGTTTTTATCTACTGATCTCTAGAGTGAAAACAATTCTGAAACCAGTAAAATAAGGTATTAATTTATCATTAGAATTCCTGTAAAATAAAGTTTTTTCTATATTTATTCATTTTAATCTATGCTAAACTAAACACAATTAGGGAAGTTAACAAAATTTTAATAAAGTTTTTAAAATGTATTTGTAAAAAATGTCATTCTGGTGCACCAAACTGAAGTGTTTATGAAATTCTGAGATAGAATCTTTCGAGTTAGTTTGATGCACAATGTTGATAAGAAAAGACACCTGGAATCTATTTCAAGGTTTAGATATGTCAACCTTTACTGAAAACCCAGATTATAATGCTACTTTTGTTATGTATACACAGAAATGCTCCATCTCAAAGTAGTAAACTCTCAGAGATAGGTTAATAAACTGATTCTCTTAAAACAAGATTACATTCTTTCCCACATGTTCCTGCAGGGACATCCTCAAGAATAAAAATGCCACTTAGCATCGTTTTCCACTCATGTTTAAAATTTGAATATCACAATCTAAATTGAAAGAACAATCTATAATAGTGCAACTACATATAATTAAAACAAACAGGACAACATTATCCACTCATAGCCACTCCAAAACTACCACCATAATCCTACCCTCTTGAACTAAAACAGATGGGCGCCTATCCATTTGTTCTTCATTCCATACCCTTTTCTTTCCTGGAAAGGAAATGCCAGAGCGCACTGCCCAGAATGGCAGAAAAGGTCAAGCCTCTGCCAGCATTTAAGTGTAGTGCTAGGAAATCCTGAAAAGATGACACAAAAAAGAATTTCATCATACAGACAATGCTGTTTTTCACTGAAAACTTTATTCTATTTAAAAAATAAAATGTCATTTATAACAATAATCACGACTGTTAATAAAGTGAATACCCACCATCTGATAGCAACGATGACCGTGAGGAATGCCTTGCTAAACTTGTGCTTTCATTCTTCCATGCTTGTCTTGGTGCCCACTGCACACAGAAAGCCATCCTCACCCTAGGTGAGTCAGCATCACCAATTCATGACTATCACTTTAGTCAGTCACATCAGTGATCTTGAAATGCGGCATCTCCTAGAGCTGTTCTCCCTCAAAACTTTGAACTCTCCCAATACAACCCTAACCTTCTGTACCTCTCCATTTCTTTACACCTGTCAAACACATTCTCCAACTCATCCAGACCTTCTGTTCTTCCATTTTCTCCAAGGCCATCAATTCCCTCCTGTCTTTACTTCGTTCTTGGTCCCACTGAGACTAGAAACCATTAGTAACTTTCACTCCCCGGTCCTTCTGCAGCAGGCCTCCACGCTCCTTACCACTTCTACACAACGGCCTGCTAAGCACTGCTGGAAAAGTTAAAAACAGAAGCACAATCCTACACTGCATGGCAAGTTTCCTCATGTATCTGTAGAACCTTATTTCAATGGATTGGGGAGAGAATTAAAGGTACATTAGTGCAGGTAAGAAATTTAGAGTTTTCATTATGCTCCAGGAGGCTTGGAGATAAGGATAAAGAGAACACTGGTATCTAGAGGATCAGACAGAAAAGGAAGAGGAAGTGGGGAGATGAGAAGATGAGGGATGTCCAATTACAGAGGCAGAAAAAAAAAAAGTGCCTCCATGGTTAGAAACTGTACAAAAATAATTTATGTTCTGCTGACGCAAATAAATTGAAAAGCTCCCCACTCCCCTGATACTTATCTTCAATGCAACCCAGGGTCTAACTTCTCCCGTACTAAAAGCCCAACCCTGAAATCTGACAACCTGGGTACAAATCTTAGCTGTTTTACTTCCTGTAGATTCCTATGGGATCTACACAAATTACTTCATCCTTCTGTGTGCTTCTTCCCTCATCTTGAAATAGGGATAATTATAATACCTACATAATAGTGTTGTTATGAAAATTAAAGGAGTTAATGCACAAAATATACAGACCACTTGGAACAGAGCACATAATAAACACCGTATTAAATGTCAGCTATTACTCTAACTAAAAAACTTAAAATGCTATTTATATGCTCTTTGTTCCTGGAGTCATTTACATCAGTGACAAGAAATACAGTACCAACTCCCCCAACCATTTATCTCAACTGACTGCCCATCACCTTTCAGTTCTGGCATCTTCCTTCACTCTTCCTTTCCCTTCTTGTTCTATACAACTGGGGCAAGTAAACTTGCACTTCTTTCATAGCACACTGAATATACATCCTTCACACCATTTACCGCAGCATCACACGTATCATAACTTTCAGTTGACAAAGCTACTGTTATCTCTGACTCTAAACTGTGCGTTCCTCCAGGATAGAAGCTATCTTATCTGATTAAGGGCATCCAGAGGAAAGTTAAGGAAGGTGAAGTAGCGAGTATACATGAGTGTAACACGATACCTCATGAATATTAGACCATGCTAAATAAATGAATAAATTACTCGCTGTAGCCACACAATTGTTTCACTCTTACGAAAAATAACAGAGCAAAACTCATCCACGGGATCATCTATTAACACAATGTCTTATCATCTGTAAATGTGCTACAGTTAAACACTTAAAAATACCCAGTGTACCTTGAGGATATCCTCATAAGTGAAATAAATAGGGCACAGATAGGTACATATCTCATCTTTTCTCTGGTATGAGAAAATAAAGACGTAAATGAGTCCTAGAATTGTATGTTATATATTGTGAAATAGAAAATGCTCAAAGTAAAATAGGGTGACGGGGGAAAAATAATGAGATTATAACAAAAAAGTAAGGAAACAAATTTTATGTATATGGGGGGGGCAGTAGGGTGGGTAGGGCTATGGGAAAAAATGAGAATTAAGTTGTGTCTTGTACTGGTACAAATCCCCAGTATGGAGTGCAATCATGATGCATATATGTAATGTACCAATAAAGATAATTAAAACAAAACAAAACAAAAAATAAAAATAAAAATACCCACTGAATTTTTAAAGAGCAGTACACTAAAATATACTACAAATCAATTTCTTACAATACTATAAATTCAAGGTATTTTCATATTGGTCACATAACCAAGTCATTTCAAAATGAATCTCTTAATCAGTTAAAAGGAGTAAAACTTTGATACTATGTGAAGGAAAATATTAACCCATATATCTTTTCATTGGTCCTTCTATTACCACAAGTTGATATTTTCCTCTACTTGATGATCAGAGACTGATCTATTATTCATGGTTGTTTTCTCTCTGTATGC
>PVIR01031684.1:0-19233 GCA_004026965.1 Petromus typicus
TTTTTTTTTTTTTTTTTTTTTTTTTTTTTTTTTTTTTTTTTTTTTTTTTTTTTTTTTTTTTTTTTTTTTTTTTTTTTTTTTTTTTTTTTTTTTTTTTTGGTGGTACTGGGGAATCGAACTTGGGCCCTTGTGCTTCTAAGGTAGGTGTAGTACCACATGAGCTAAATCCCTTGCCCAATCTGAAGGTTTATAGCCAATAAAATTTAGAAAAATTTGGACAGAAAACTTTTACTTCTCAAATAACAATCAAGTATTACAAAGAAACACATACATAGGTTCCTTATTCTGTGGATTCTGAATCTGACTAGTTAGCATACCATAGTAATAAAATCATTAATAGTAAAGTAACTCTGCTATAATGTAAACTGATGGTTATGGACAGTTAAAGGGAGTTTTTAAAAAGTCACATCTATTAATGTAGCTTCTTCTAGATTGGGAAAGCGGTGCTACCTTCCAACAGCACTCAAATCCCACAGGCTTAGTAGGCAAATCATTCCAGACTGTGTGGGGTTGTGAGGTACATCTGTGTCCCACAGAGGTGGCAGGAACATGTCCCCTTTTGGGCTTGGTGACCTCTCCCCTGAATCCCTTCCTCTGTGGCTCCCTGTAATATTCATCTCAAGGGGAAAAAAAAAAAAGACAATCTTTATTTGCTGAGAGCTCCTGCAGGAATATGAGCAGAGCACGGTTCTCTGAGCACCTTTTTCTCTCATGCCATCTGGAATGCCCTGGCTAGAAGTCTTGACTGCTGTCATTTCTTCTCCTCCCACAGCTCAGCTAATCACACTTGACCAGGCACTGCTTTCAAAACGAGCCATTCCAGACACAGAAGCATCTACCCTATGGCATAAACAGCACTCATGTTTTGTCAGTCAGGAGGGAGAATTCAGAGGAGCCAGGAAATTTAGAATACACTGATCAGTCTAAAGTCAAGCAACAGGTCAACTGCCAGAGGTTTATTTTCTTTTCAGGTTTCTTGTTCAGGTAAAGGTGAGATCTGCTGTCTGAGACTCCTGCTAATTAAACCCTAGGGACAGAAGTCTCCCTGGACTTTCTGTCTGAGGTTCAGACTGGCTTCACGAGGTGGGGTTCAGCTTGACTGCTGAAGGTGGATGTGGTCTCCAGCTGGCAGGAAGCTTCCACTGACATGCAAACCTGCTGGGACCTGGGCCAGCCCAGGTGAACCCTGAAGGCAGATGCTTATTTCCATAAGCAGGAAATCAGTCTTGGAACTGTCTTTCCTACAGCCAGAGAATCTGCAATGAACAAAGGAAGCTGGAGCCTGAAGCACCTGGGTAGACTGCTGCAGTGGCTGGCAGCCTTAGAGATAACAGCTGATAAGGCACATTGACCCGAGGCTCCCTGAGCTGGTCTTTTTATTTGCTAGAAAGAAGGAAGTCAACCGGTTCTGTTTCTCCTTCTGCTCAGTTTCTGCTTCTCTCTGCTTCCCCAAGACCAGATTTAATCCAAATACCCAGGCAGCTTTCTCTAGGACATTTTGATTTCATTTCCCCTGAACTTACTAATTCCATCTGTTTTGCCACGCATAGTTACCTCACTCCTGGGTCTCTCTTGCCTGTCTTTCACCTATTGAGTTGCAAGTTCCTTGAGACAGGGCCACTAACTTATTCATCCTTCCCCTGCCCTGCCAGCAAACTATCAGAGTACAGGTGCCTTAGAATTCATTAAAAGATAATAATCATTCGAAAACAAAGTATAATAAGACTATCGTTTGCCTGCTTCTAAATGTAAAAGCAGTACGATCTGAGATAATAAAAATGTGGACAATGAGAATTTTTCAAAAGGAAAAAAATCCTTGTTTATTTGTATAAACACCTACATGTGGTTCATCTAGTTGGTAGATATTCAAAACAATAATTAGGTTGCTAGTTGGACTTCTAATTACCAACATAAATTTTGGAATTTCATCTCCTATCATTGATATTTATTGCTCAAAAATGCCTAAGCAGAGATTCACGAAATGGAGAGGCCAGGGAGAAAAAAAAGTAATATAAAATAACATTGGAGAGAAGGAGGAAACAGAATTTCTTGTTCTTGTTGCATAGAAAAGGCAAAACACTGTCCTGCTTCCCTGAACAAACTCATTCCTTGGCTTCTCCAGTGTTACTATTACCTGCGGTACCTGGCAAAGTCTGCTTCTCTCTCCAATTCAAACCTAGATAGAACCTCTTCTATAAAATGCAGCAACAGGTGGAAGCACCACTAGTCACTTCCTGTTAGACCTGCTGTCTTAGTCCATTCAGGATGCTGTAAAATAATGTCATAGACTAGGTGGCTTATAAACAGCACATATTTATCCTCTCGGTTCTGGGAGTTGGGAAGTCCAAGGTCAAGACACCAGTACATCTGATGCCAGAGAAGTTCCTGTGTACTGTCTTCTAGCTGTGTCCTTACATGCCAGAAGAGACAAGAGCTCTCCACCTTTATGCAGGCATTAACGCCATTTATCTGAGGACCTCATCACATTCCAAAGGCTCCTAATAATCCTACCTTGAGATTAAAGATCTCAATATATGGATTTGGGGGGATGCAACCATTCAGTCATTGTGCTCTCAGCACTATGCTGTAAATTTCTGTATGTGTCTTCTGTTACATTGTAAAATCTGTTGTGATGCATAAAGAAGTTATTCAAGACATTTTTAAAAAATATAGCTTGTGTTACTTGATTGTGAAACTAATTGAGGCCCAGAGAATTTAAATGAGCCATTAAAAGCTTTAAACCAAACCAACAATGTCTGGCCAACCTCACCACATCCGGTGCCTGCACTGCAAGAGTCCAGCTTGCTGACTGTGTCTCAGTAGGTCATCCAGCTACAAATGAGAAGGAAGTGCTAGATGACAAGAAGGTATCTATCTATTTGCCCCAGAGCTGATGGTGGACTGGGCATGCTGGTTGTCACCCATGAGCACTTTCCAGGGCTTCCTTTCCAGAATATTCCATGAAGGATCTCCTAAAGGTACCCGTGAAGTCCCCATCCCATTTCCCAGTGTGGCCTTTCTCAGAATTTGAAATGATAATTCATAATAAGTAGTTAGGTGATCTAGTTATAAAAATCATTAGTCGTAGCCAGAGGTGGTGGTGCACGCCAATAATCCCAGCATTCTGGGAGGCTGAGGCAGGAAAATGGTAAGTTCAAGCTTGGCTTATCTACCTTAGTGACTTAGTGAGACCCTATCTCAAACAAATAAAAAAGGGCTGGGGATGCAACTGTGTGAAAACCCTAGGTTCAATCCTAGCACCCTCCTCCCCAAATAAAACCAAACAAATCCTTAAATCCACAGAGGAGCTTCATTTGAAAAGTCAGGCTACTCAGTTCAGATTGGTCACTAAGAACCATCATAGAGCTACAACTTTACCTGCATTATTACAGCTACTGCCCTGTCTGGTCTGCAGCTTCTATGAAGATAATAGTTACTTACCACTCAATTTTCTCCAAGAGCTCACACTTTAAATGCTTCCTTCTCTATTGCAACATTCCAGATTTCCACCTGTCATGTTCCCTCACATCTGCTGAATTCAATCTCTGGGCTCCCCATAACCTCCAGTACCCAGACCCTCCTTGGTCCACCCACTTCATCTGTGACCCCAGCGCCGTCCCGTCACAGACCTCGGACAGCGCCGGCGCACTTGTACTCTAGCCTGCACTTCTCATCTTTCACTCTGTACATTTGCTGGTCCAGCCCCCCTGGCTCCACTGTGATTATATGGCTGAGCTAATTTCATTTTTTCCCTCACCAACTGCAGTATAGTGCTAGAGAACTCATAACATCAGGAGATTATTATGATTTTATGCCTTTTAGCTTCAATCAAGATTCACTATATCCACCTGGAGGCCTCTACTACAACCTTAAAAACTGTTTAAATGCTGGGGATGATGGAACATGCTTATAATCCTAGCATGTGGGAGGCTGAGGCAGGAAGATTGCTATGAACTTGAGGCAAGCCTGGGCACATGGTGAGTTCATGACCACTGTGAACTACCCAGCAAGATCCTGTTTCCAAAAAAATTATTTAATGACAAATTTCTCCTGCTACCTAGTTCTGTCACTGATCTGACCAAACTCCTAGTCATCAACACTTGAAATCCAGAATGAGATTTGTGGGCTGGGGACTTAGCTCAGTGGTTCCAGTGCCTGCCTGGAAAGTGCAGAGTCCCAAGTTCAATACTCAGTAATAGCAAAAAAAAAAAAAAAGAAAAGAAATCTCCAGTTACACTTTTAGTGATAGACTCTTAACTCATCTTGGAACTTCCAGTCCTGAGCTCCAATAGATCTGCTTTTGATTATACCAAAGTTCATGTCAGAAAGTAGCATCTCTCAAAGCCACTGGTGGTCTCCTTCCCGCCAACCAAAGCTCACACTCTTGAGCCTGGAAGCCAAAGCCTTCCATGACTGGGTTAAATCTGCACCTGTGGGCTCCCCCATGATGTGATTTCAAGTCAGATGAAAGAGAATAAGGAGATTAGAATGTGGCAGCATACAGTAAAAGTAAGTACTGTCATGAAAGTCCTGGTTCCTAACATATTTATCACCAAAGGTCATTTTGTTAAAGTGTAAACACCCACATCTGTACATCATTTGTTATTCCTAAACATGCCCTGAGACTTCTTTATTTAATATTATGAGATATTTCAAGTGGATAAAAGAGTACACAGGATAATATAACAGTATCTGTCAAATCTTAGCAAGTCCTGTTTACTTCAGATTTTAATGTACGTGTGTGAGTGTTATATACATACAGTGTGTGTGTGTGTGTGTGTGTGTGTGTGTGTGTGTGTGTGTGTATCTCTCTTACTTCTCTATCTCTCTCTTGAAACACACAGTGGGAACAGCTTCTTTGCTCTCCCATTAGCAATGGTCATCATGCACCAAACTGGGTGACTTTTCATTCACAGTGTTTTCACACAAAAACATAAATTATATGTTCATAAACGATATATACTGCTTTGGATATTTTAACCATTTACAAGTTTTTGTAGCCAACATTCTGTAGCCTTATCTTTTTAATATTTTGTGTTTTGTTCTATGGCAACTCCTGTGATTTTTCTCTTTGATTGATTTTCTCTGCTGAACATAACCCAATGTGTGGTTACCACAACATATATGTCCATCTTCCCATGAACATATGCAGAGGTTGTTTCTCCTTCTTCACTCTGATGAATAAGACCACAGCACCCATGTCTTCTTGGGCATATGACTAGAAGATGATTCCTTTTCACGTCTTTGCTCAGGTCTCTTCAGGCTTCTTCACCTGAGGGGCTCCCTCCCTTGTCTCCAGCTCAGAAAGCTGTTTATCTACTTCTGAGGGAACCTCTCCGATGCCAGTTCTCCCATGCTTTCTACTTCATCACGTCAATGCACCATCTTCATTCATTCTCCTGCAACCTTCAGTTTATCATCAGTTAAACTGTGTTACCATATACAACCCCATCCTAGAGTTGTCTGTGTACTTTCTCTATGCCTAGGAGGCCCCGAGTTTCTTTGAAAGTACTGTGCTGCATGGAAGTAAAATTCCTCTTGTTCCCACTTAAGAGCCTGGCACAAGGTCTGCCCAGAACAGATCTTTAATAAAAGCCCATTGAATCTACTAAACTGTCCTTATTTTCTACTCAGTACTGCTGTCACTGATAATATGTACTTACAGATAACTGTATACCCTAGAGGTCACTAAGTTCCAGGTATTACCATTTCAGTATTGTGGTTGTAAAGAAGCTTATCTCTATCATCAGCAATGTGTGCTGAAAGAGACTAGAGGTACAGGAGGTATATTTCCTTGAGCTTAATAACCAGCCAGGACTGTAAGCTGCTATCTATCCATATAGAATGAGAAAAATATTCTTCCTCTTTATTGTTAAATTATCTAAGATGCTTTATTAATTCCAGTAATTTTGTAAGAATTTTGTGCTTAGACTTTGTTCTCAGGTGGGTGTGTAATTCAGAGTAATACAAGTGCTTAGCAGGCACACACTCTGGATACACAGACTCCCAAACACTTTCTGTTGCTGTTCAGAGCTAATAAAACATTGGGCAAATAGGTCACCAAAAACTGGAGTGGGAAGGAATTTTTGAGATTGGTGCTGTGCTTTTGTCAGCAAGCCAATGCTTATTGCCACAGTGTAGAAAGGATGGAGACAAGTTTCTCCTTCCTCGGTCTAATCCCTGTAACTTTAGTAAATATTCCTCAGCTTTAACCTGGCAGAGTCAGTCGGCCATGTGTGTTATGAATGGCTGCTCGTGCAGCTTCAGGGTCCTCAGCCAGGGGACTCACTGTAAGGGGGGCAGGGGCACTTGCCCCTTCACAAATGTTCATTCCTCCCAATTTCAAAGAGAGGAGTGGAGAGGGGGAGATTTCTTCCTCATTCCAAAGAAAAGACTCATGCTCACAGTACTTCTTTTGTACAAGAACTGGAAAAGTGAGGTTAAAAATTGCTATGTGGAAAAATCAGTTCAAGAATCCAATGATAAAACCTCTTTCAATTTTTTCATAGTAAAACATGTCTGAGTCACAGATTTTTTTTTTGAAACAGGGTCTTGCTTTGTAGTTCACGCTGGTCCTGAACTCACTATGTAGCCCTGGCCAGCCTCAAACTCACAGCAATCCTCCTGCCTCTGCCTCCTGTGTGCTGGGATTATAGGCATGAGCCACTACACCCAGCATTGTGGTATGTGGTTCCAGGGATCGAACTTGGGACCTTGCAAGGCAGATGCCGGAACCACTGAGCTAAATTCCCAGCTCATGTCACAGAATTTTTACAAGTAGCTCACCACTGTGTGCCCAATGACCTATCATATAGAAAATAACTAAAATAAGCACAGTTGAGCTGTCCCCAGGGGTGACAGAAAGGTCAGCTAAAATTTTGAAAAATGACAGTATTCTGAAGTCTAAAGAAGTAAAATTCATACTAGAAAACAATGTTTTCTCAGCTGTTATGCCTCCTTAGGCTAAATGACGACATGGAAACTAAGGAGTAACTGTAAAATCAAACTCCTGGTTTAGACTGCTAGGCTACAGTTTGATTTTAGAAAGGGTCACATGTGAGAACAATGATTTATCTTTACAGTAACATGACCTAAGGTCTCAGGTGACATCTGATTATAGCCTGTGTAAATGCTACCTGAGTGCCTGGATTGTTTTTCCAATCAAGTTGAAATAGCTCTGCCCACATTTCCTGAGTCAGCTGCCCACCTGTGGATACTTTACACACACACACTATGTGATCATTGCCCAGGCACTGCCACGCCACATGGAAGATTTAGACACAGATTATAACAGCGGCCAAGAGGCAATTCCTTCTCACTCTTGCGCAGATCTCACCTTCTCACGGAAGCTTGGCTGCCATTTCTGGAGGAAGTACTGCATGTCACACTCCTTTTCCACTCTACTTCCTGGTGTCACACAATCCTTTTCACTTTGTGGCACTGTTACTTTCTCCTCCTTCTATTTACTGTGTTGAGATACACATATGATTTTTCAGCTTAACCATTCTATGTGTATAGTTCAGTAGTTTATTCATACATTCACAATGTTGTGCAAGCAATTTCCAGAAGTCTTTCATCTTCCAAAACTAAAACTCTTTAAACAACTCTTCATGCCTCTTTCTATCAGTCTCTGGTAACTATCTTTCCATTTTCACCCCTACGAATTGGATTACTCTTGGAACCTTATATCCCTGAAAAATCTATATATAGAGTTTTTCTTTGTATGACTAACATTTCTCTTGAATAACGTTTACCAGATTGTAGCATGTTTGAGAATTTCTTTCCTTTTTAAAGGCTCAATAGTATCCCATTATATACATACACCACAGTTTGTATAGTCATCCATCTATCAGTGGGCAGGTGGCCTTCACATTTTGGCGGCAGTGAATAATTCTGCTTTGAACATGGGTGTACAAATACCTCTTCAAGGCCCTGTGTTCAATTCTTTTACTATAGACATATCCAGAAGTGGGGTTGCTGGATTATATGGTACTTATTTTCAATTTTTTTGAGGAAGTGCCATACTGTTTTCCAAAGTGGATGCAATCCTTTTAATTCTATCAGCGATGCACAAGTGTCCCAATCTCTCCATCCTCACCAGTGCTCATTTCGTGTCTTTTGATAGCAGCCAGCCTAATAGGTACAAGGCTGAAATATTATTTGTATGGGTTATGTTCACTGGCTGTTCTTCCTTACCTCACTGCTGGCCCAGAATGTGTCTCAGTTAGCACAGGAATCTTTGCTTTGTTCACTGTTGTGACCTTGCATTTAGAAGAGTACTTGGCATTCAGTAATGCACAGTAGGGGAAAGGACTTAAAAAAAATCAGGATGTGTTATGCACATATATACCAACTCCCTATGATGAACGCAATCATTATGTACTACAAACATAAACTAAAAGACAAAATCACTGGGCACTGTAGTGCACACCTGTAATTTCAGCACTCAGGAGGCTGAGACAGGAGGACTGCTGTAAGTTTGAGTCACCCTGGGATACACAATGAGTTCAAGACCAGCCTGAGCTACACAGCAACCCTGCCACTAAAAACAAAACCTAAATAATGGGTTTAAAAAAAGACACATAGGAGTTATACTGCCTTCTCCTTTTCTGGTTTCTATATAAAAAAAATCACAGTTTAGCTTTCATAGTAAGCATCTATACATTTATATTTACATATTACTTCTACATAACAAATTCGAGGCCTTTAGAAAGCAATTACCACTTTAACAAATACTTGCCGAAAGTCTATTTACCACTACTCATTCATATTCTTATGGAAATAAAAAGCAAGTAGAATATGATTTTATTGAGAGCTGATAAGAAGTCCATGGGAAGTTAAGCACACACTTGTAACCCAGCACTCTGGGAGGCTGAAGCAGGAGGATCAAGCTGAGCCTGGATAACTTAGTGAATTACCAAGGCTTTGCTGCAAAATTTTAAAAAGGCTAAATAAATAAAATGAAAAAAGGGCTGGGGATTTAGCTCAGGGTCTCCCTGAGTTCAATCCCAGTATAGAAGGAAAACAAAAAACACTTCCATAAGAAAACTAAAGAAAGGACCTGCAAACTGCAGAAAATTTAACTATCTGAAAAGTGGCATATCCGACGCCCACTTGGTATTTCTGCTCTGCTACAACTAATGTTATCTCACGACAAACACTTTCATAACCGAACTTCCCTCACTAATCCTACTTCCATACTCTGTTCCTTATTCATGAGTAAGTGCCACCTCAGTACTCACACTAGAAACCAAAAATATTTTTTTCTCCACTCAGCATTCCTCTATCTAGCTGCTGATAATATTTATCCTAACACATATCAAGTACTTTCTCTATAATAAGTTTATTCTATACATTAGCTCATATATTCATCGCAGCTAAATAAAACAGAAATCTAGTATTTTCCACTATGGTGCAGATAAGGAAATAGGTAAGTCCTTTATTTAAAGTCAGGCAGAAGGAGGTGGAGGGAAAAGTCTGCAGCATGTAGTCAGACTCCACAGTCTATGTCCTAAACTTTTATGCTCGGTAGGAAATGCTTTCTGCCTCAACCTCATTTATTGGAAATCATTCTAAAATGTCTGAGTCCATTTTCCTAAGTGAGTAGGTGACTACGACATCAATATCAACCAGGCATATCCATTATAAGTGCTTTAGGAAAATTTTCTTCCTTGAGGCCATATTGATGTTGGAGGCAAAGTGGGCTAGAAGATAGACAGCCCCAAATCCTACTCTTGTCAAATTAAAGGAAGCACATACTTAAAAATAAACTACAGTCTTTCTGGCACTGAAGGTACCATCTATAAACAGAATAATAATAAAGACTTGCAAGTTGGGATTTCTGAATTAAGGCTGAAAACAATGAATACAATTACACGTGTTACGATTAAAGTTCTAGCAGATGTCACTTTTAAATTTTAAACCTCACTGTCTATGGCCAGTATTATATAAGTTTGTCATAAAATTAATGAAGTACCTTTAAAAGGGGTAGCCTTGTCCCCAGAGTGCCACTAGCAAACAAAGGGTACAGGACCTATGAGAAGCTCTTTGGGACTCTTCACAGATCACGTGGGCCAGGAAGACACAGAACCTAATGTTACCGGAAAGTTCAAGGTCAGCACTTGTGGTTTCCGTTTCATCACCCAGCGCTCCCTTTGACAAAGGACTGCCTTCTCCCTGAAAAGTCACATTCATCCCCAACTTGCAGCTTCAGCTTCACCTGCCCCCGTCCTTCCAGAGAATTCAACTTTCCCACATAACAAGCAAATGATTACTGGTTGATCTCTCTTTACATGACATCCAAAAAGCCTCAGAAAGTAGAGGAATAGTAAGCCACAAGCAATCTCTGCTGACGTATGACTTTTAGATAAGCATTAATAGATAAAAATATATGTTGAATTGGAGGAGAGAAGCTTTAAATCTCACCTGACTTTAAAACATATTCTTAAAATAGTTGGCCAAGCTAATGACCTGTCTGACTTCTTTGTGTTTTTCTCTTCTCCTCCCCCAACACCCTCTATACACTGGAAAAGCACCTCTGTCTGTCCTTACTATGGTACATCGAAGCATGTGTGGGTGTGACTTTCCTTGCACAGAAATGTACTGTTGGTTGAAACAACAAAAGAAACCCACACCAACCACACACACACAGCATGATCCCACCACCCAAAGACAGCCTAGCATTTCCTGTCTTCCTATAGACAGCCACGTGTGAAGAGGCCTGGGCAGCTTGTCTGCCCAGCTGATCAGCTGGAAATGATCTGGTGGCTACAGACTGACCTAAGCCAGCCTCACTGTGCAATACGTTATGTAAATATTGTTACAATCACTTCAAGCAACTGTCAAGGAAGTCTCATTCTTGTAATGCCTTCGAACTTTTTCAAAAGTAGACAATTATATTAACTGACAATGAGTTGCTTATAACTAAGCAGTAAGTTTCTTGTTTTCTCTTTTCACTAAACTACACTGAGCCTAAATTCAACTCAATGCAACAGTTATACTAGATTAGGAACTTCTCAAAGACAAGGCTCTAGATTTTGATTTCCTTTTATTCTTCTTGAAATTATATTGTGTTCCATTTCTCCTAAAAAGGATGCCTTTATGTAGTCCTAGTAACTAACCCGTGCATAAACCCACTGAATGATATACTGTGAGATGAAAGTTGGAGTCTCACCTCCAGACGCTCCATGAGCCATCAGCATTTAAAACACTCGCTTTTATCCTCTGGTTTGGCATTCCTAAATGATTCTCAGTCAGAGAACTCTGGCTGTTAGGGACCTAATGTGACCACAGGCAAAATGGCTCCTAGAGTTTTAGTGTGGGAAGGGCTTTACGATGCCTTCCTGGGGAAATGGCAAGCAGTTCGCCATTCGTGCCAGCCCCTCTGCTTGATGGAGGTTTCCTGGAGTCATGTGCTGAGGGCTGTTCTAGGCCCAAATTGAAGCTCAGAGGAAAGGCGTGATGAATTAACAATATCTGTCACAGGCTCTGGAAGAAGGCCAGGCTCCGGAGGGAGCTGTGACACGGAGCCATAATTTGCTGTCTCTGAGCTGAGTCTGCTTCAGATAATGGCTTGTGCTACACTGTTTTTCTCACTTAACCTTTTAAATTTTTTTAATTTATTTTTTTATGGTTTTTTTTTTTTTTTTTTTTTGAGACAGGGTCTCGCTTTGTGGTTCAAGCTGGCCCTGAGCTGAGCATCAAACTCACATCACAGCAATCCTCCTGCCTCTGCCTCCCGAGTGCTGGGATTATAGGTGTGAGCCATCACGCCCGCCCAGCACTGTGGTATGTGGTACTGATTGCTGCTGGGCGTCAGTCTCCACACTCAGTATTGTATGTGGTTACTAAGGATCGAACCCAGGTCCTTGCGCTTGCAAGACAGGCGCTGGAACCACTGAGCTAAATCCCCGGCCCTCATTTAACCTTTTTAAAAAGCAGAAATCACATCAATAGGGAAAGACTATTTTAAAATATTTGTAGCAATAAATTTTTAAAGAAAATACATGTCTTCTATAAAGGACATTGAACGAGGTCCTTGTTGTCTTATCTCATGGAGGAAATAGGTGGAATTTCTGGGCTTTTCCTCAAAGACCTTGTGACAGTAACCATTTTAATGCTCCATGGGTGAGAGCACTAATGGTTAGTTCTCCGGCTGTTATTTGGCTTTTGTGACAGAACTAGGCAGTAAGAATCAAACAAATGTCTATGATTCCCAATGACAAAGAAAGTATTAAGCAAAAAAAGTACAAAGCCAAAAGGCTTGTTTTGACAGTCAAAAAGTTGAGAATCAATTTCCTGGACTGGTAAATCTTTTTTGATCAATTAATAAACAGCATTTACTTGCTTTCTGCTCTGTTCTTAACACTCTGATGGGTTAAGGGGCCGAATCGAAGGCAAAAGACATGGTGGCTTCCATAGTCATCACATCTAATCTCTTTCTGTCCTGTGCTGTGGCTGTGGAAGTGTGTGTGGAGGGCTCAGGTCTCTGGAGAGGCACAGCTGGCCACCCAACATCTGTGTTGTCATCCAGCTGGCTCCCAGGTGAGGACAACATTTCTGGCAGTAAAAGCAGTATATGGCCGGCAAGAGACCTTAAGAAACAGCAAGGGAGAGAGACGAGGCAAGGAGACAAATAAACACAATTAGCTGTGCTAGAAACTACCTGAAAAGGCTCAGTGGGAAGACTGATTTCCCTCTGTCCAGGGAGAACACCAAAGGAAAGTTCATTGTCGAAGAACCTTTTCAGTTGTGTTGGTGGCTGTAGCCCAATAGTAGCTGTATTTTCTGCTCTGTTCTTTTTCATTATGGATTTCTATAACATTGTAAACACTATCACAATAATGGTTTCAGTGCCTCATCCGTTTTTCAGGTGAAACAGATTCCATAAATATATCAAGATGACACTTTCCCACTGCAGATGACAACCAGCCATTCTATCCCTTGGACCCTAAGCAGACCCAGTTTGCAGCACTAGTTGGTGATTGAATGTGTGGTGACTAGTTGCCATGTCTCTGGAACTTTCATCGTATAGTCTCAGGATTCAGTTCTGTGGTGTTAAGAAGCCACAGCAGGGCCAGGGATTTAGCTCAGTGGTTCGGGAGCCTGTCTTGCAAGCACAAGGGCCCGGGTTCGATCCTCGGTAACCACATACAATAATGTTGGGCATGGAGACTCACGCCCAGCAGCAACCAGTACCACATACCACAGTGATGGGCGTGGTGCTTCACACCTGTAATCCCAGCACTCGGCAGGCAGAGGCAGGAGGATTGCTGTGATGTGAGTTTGAGGCTGAGCTCAGGGCCGGCCTTTATGGCCTGAACTACAAAGCGAGGCCCTGTCTCAAAAAACAAAACAAACAAACAAACAAAAAAAGAAGCCACAGCAGAGTGGTCCTAGGGCAACCATGCAGCATGGTGGTTAACAGGCCAGGTTCTGGGTCAGAAAGTCGACTCTGCTACTCAAAAGTGGAGGGATTTCGGGCCAAGGATTTAGCTCAAGTGGTATCGTGCCTGTCCCTCAAGCACAAGGGCCTGAGTTTGATCCCTGGTAGAGCAGGAAGAAAAAAATGGTAGAGGGAACTGGATCAAGTCAGTTAATCTCATGTCTTACTATCTTCACTTAGAGATTATATGCTCTAGTACACGCAAAGAGGATACTTCTAAAATATAAAGAGTCTTATCTTTTAGAATCACATTCCGGAATAGTCACAAATGATCTGTAATTTGAGATTAATTTCAAAACAATATGGAGATCCTTAAGGTATATAATGTTGGGAGCTGCTTCCTACAGTGCCATGGATGCCCATGCAGGAGAGAAAAGTCAGCCTAATTTCTGGATCAGAGCCCAACATTGTCTACCTTCCTCAAGGATAATTACCTTCTTTGCCAGATTAAACTAAGAACCTTTACACACCCTCATGCCAGATTAAACTAAGAACCTGTACACACCTTTGCCAGATTAAATTAAGACAACTGTCAGCACACCCTGCCCACCAGTTCTTTATGAAATTAAACAAGCCCAGGACTCCACCCTTTTTCACTAACTTTTTTTCTTTTTCTGTACACGCGAACGAAGCTAGTCAGCTCATAGGCAGTACTTAAGAAATGTATAAAAGAAGGCTGTTAAATGTGGCGCTCATTTGGTATTGACTGATGAGCCCTTCCAACCCTACTTTCCTGTCCAGATTTATTTCTCAGCCTAGCCCCTCAGCTCGGTTACCCCATTGCTCTACCTGGCTGACCCCAGCAATATAAGAAAGAATTGGCCACAAGTTGATAATCATTGAAGTTGGATGGTGAACACATGGGGGTTTATTTACCATTCTATCCTCTTCTGACTATTTGAAAATCACTGTAATACAAGATTTAAGAGACGCAGAATATAATACACTGAAACTGTCAGTATACAGCACATGTTTAAAGAGGTAATCTGCTATAGATCAGGCCAGGTCTTGAAGGCATTATTCCCAGATCAGAGGGACCCCAACACCAGCCCACCTCGATAGAGACATGGGCGGGTTCTCAGGGCAGGAAGGGGTGAGACACACTGAGAATCTACTGCTCACCATCAGTAAGAAGTCATTAGTTCTCTACACTTTGGAAATGTACTCAGTCAATGACATTCACCAACTATTAATTGCCCTATATCGTCTACAGATATACATAATTATAAGGCAGGAGTAGAAGAGATGTCAGGAGGTCCCAAATTGAGCATCACCTCAGCTGAAAGCCAAGTACTTCGAAGTTCTAATGACCTGTGCAGCATCTGTGTGTCACACATACATGGTTTTGTGAGTATATGAAGAAACGCTCACTGAACATGCCACCTCACTGCACCCTAACCTGCTCTGTGCTTGTAGGGGCTTAGAGAGCCCTTTGTATGCATTCAGAATTAGTTTCAAAAACTCTCAGTTCCAGAATTTTTGGATGAGATACCGACCTGGACAGACTGGAAACTCCACCCTGAACTAATTCCATGCCAAGTGTTAAGAGAGCCCTTAATTAAATTACATTCCTACTCCACGTGCCTCACAAACGAGGACCTTGTCATCGCGGCCCTGACACTTAATAACTGTGCCTGCCCTGGGCTGGCTCTTTCATTTGTTTCCTGTCTGTGAGCTTCTAAGCTTGTTGAGGGATTGGAGATAATGCAGTTAAGTGGGAAATACTAATTGCTCAATACTGTAGTTATTTTATGGCTGGAGAGATATGTTATTACTGGTTTTCTTTTTGGAACCTGGCCAGTGTTTGGACCCAATAATTCTCCAGGCCATGAGATGTACCACAGTCACATAATTATAAACAGTTTAGTATTTTCTATTTCATTTCACAAAATGTTCCTGCAGCTGCACTCAACTTTCTTCTCCACGAAGTGGAGAAGAAGTGGATGCACAGATTAACATGCAGCTGCCATCGTGCCTATATGCTCTCTTCCTTGTGACTCACTCTTCTGTAAACGCCTGTTGACAGTATCTTTTAAACTGAAAGAAAAAATAGGAAGTAAGAAGTAAGGAGAAAACTTGCGGTCTGATTTAAGTTCAGTAAGACCACTGAATATTACTGTATATTGTATATAGCTGAGTGTCAGTACAGACGAGTATGAGGTAACTATTCCCTTAGCAAATACCTTAGCGGCTCTTAGCTTCTCTATGGAAGATATGTTATTTGAAATTCATTACCTTATCATTACCTAAAACTGGTACCTTCTTTCCCCTTATCCTGCTATATTTTTCTGCGTAGTGACTTTTACCACTTAACCTCATTATTTCCTGATTATTTATTGTATCCCTTGCCCCCTACAAGAGTATATATGTTATATATAGGCAGCAGTATTGTTCATGTCTAAATCTCTAGCACCAAGTACTGTGCCAAACACATTGTAAGTCCTTGAAAAACATATCTAAGGCATGATTAAGTTTCCTTTTCCTTTCTCCAGACACCTGCTGCCAAAGGGAATTTAGATGTGGTCCAGTTCTATATATATATATATATACTTTTTTTTTTTTGAGATAGGGTCTTGTTTTGTAGTTCAAACTGGCCTTGAGCTCACTATGTAGCCCAGGCCAGCCTTGAACTCACAGCAATCCTCTTGCCTCTGCCTCCCAAGTGCTGGGATTACAGGTGTGAGCCACCACACCCAGCACTGTGGTATGTGGTACTGACTGCTGGTGGGCCTTGAATCTCATGCCCAGTATTGTTGTATATTACCATGGATCAAACTCAGGCACTTGCACATGCAAGGCAGGCGATGGAACCACTGAACTAAAATCCCTGGCCCTCTATACATATTTCTTAAATAGCTGAACAACACATAGCCTCCTCTAACTTGGTGAGGGGCAGAGAGATTAACCTGAGAATACAAACTGTGACTCTTCACTTGGGCCTGAAAATGCCCAGTAGGTCATGAAAAGTAGAACAAAGCCTGACTTAATTTTATAAAACTCTGGGTCAAATCACCTGAGCTCTACATGTATGCATGTTAGTCAGTTAGGGGAGTATCTAAAAGTTGGGGCACACCTGTAATCCCAGCACTCAAGAAGCTGAGGCAGGAGGATCATTGTGAGTTTAAGGCCAGCCTGATCTACACAGTGAAACTGTTTCAATTAATTAGTTAATCAGAAAATTGAAAGTTGGCAGAATAAAGTTTATTAGCACTGATTTGCTTAGCCTATCTTATCCCCTTTTAAAGGAGAACTAAAGCAATTTTCAAGATTTACAGGGACAGCTTTTACAACATTCAGTT
Organism: Petromus typicus; assembly: GCA_004026965.1. Classification (NCBI taxonomy): domain Eukaryota; kingdom Metazoa; phylum Chordata; class Mammalia; order Rodentia; family Petromuridae; genus Petromus; species Petromus typicus. Next base: position 16,744 of record PVIR01031684.1, read on the forward strand.
ATATTTCCCTCCCTAATAGCGACAGCACCAGAGTCTTCAGCCACTGTCCTGAAGAGACAAGGGGGTCACTTGGCAGGAGAAGAAAACTGCACAGTACTGAGGCTGTCATCAAGAAAGCCATTTTGCGGGAATGGTGCTGTTGTCCCCATACTCTCCCCCCAGCAAGATTTCTTCCGGGCTAGGAAATCAAGACCCTGGCCCAGTCCTGCTAACCCTTAAAAGCTGATCTCCTTGAGCTGCGAATGTAACTCTGTGGCACCACTGCTAGCCTCGAAAGCGCAGGGTCATGACTTCAATCTCCTAATACTGAAAAAAAAAGCCGGCCTCCTGCCTGCATCATGGTGCGCCCCCTCCAGCTACTGCTCAAGCTCAAGTCCTTTCCTTATCTTCTCTCTTATTTTTCAGTGAAAGCTTCCCCTGCAAATTCTTGTTTTAGTTTTAATCTTTATTATCACTAAAAGCAAGGACCCCCATGCTAGCCAGAAGTTCAAAGATTTGGTCAGAATCCCTGGCTTTCTACTTTCTCTTTGTGTCTTTGAAAAATTTCTCACAGTTTCTACCTGTAACCTGTAAATTTTTCACCTATTAAAAAATCCATAATGATATCAACTCTGTACCTTACAGGATGGTAGAAAGTCATATTTGATAAGTATATAAAAATGCTTTGAAGACTGCCCAGCAGCGCACACGAAGAATTACTGAACAAGGCAAATAAATCAATATGAATTAAATACCACTAAAGCTCTGAAACATTTTTTTTAAACTTCTCTGACTACAAACTATTAGTAAAAACATTCAACACTGCAGATGACCATATATGCACTACTAAAGCAAAAGCGTGACAGAATAATCCTCATGTTATTTTGCTCTTTTAAATTCTGTTCTTTCTGTTTTTATAGTCAGGTCATTAATTTCATAAGCCAGTGATCCTTGACTTTCAGTTATTGGGCATAAGAATCACCTGAGAAGCCTTTTTAAAAACTGATATGTAGGGCTGGGGATTTAACTCAGTGGTTCCAGCATCTGCCTGGCAAGCACAAGGTCCCAAATTCAATTCCGGTAATCACAGATCACATTGCCAGGCATGGTGGCTCACACCTGTAATCCCAGCACTCAGGAGACAGGAGAATTGCTGTGAGTTTGAGGCTGGCCTGGGCTACATAGTGAGTTCAGGTCCAGCCTGAACTGCAGAGGAGACGCTGAAACTTCTATGTAGGCCCAGCCCATTGAGACTCCAATGAGCATTTTGGGGTGGGGCAGGGCAGCTCCAGGTTTAATTCCATTGTACACCCAGTGTGGAGTCTAAGCATTTCTAGCTCACAGGCTGAAAAACCACTTATTTACATCTCTGTCTCCTAAACACTCTGTGGCCAGGAATTTGTCTGCTCTGGCCCAACTCCCACCCTGGTGAAAATCAGCTTGTTATGGTGATTTGATTACTCTATGGGCTCCAAGGTGGGTGAGGAAGGCAGAGAAGGAGCCAGTGACCAAGAAAATCCTGGGCCAGGGAGTTAGCTCAGTGGTTCCGGTGCCTGTCTTACAAGAGCAAGGACCTAGGTTTGATTCCCTGGTAACCACATACAATACTGGGTGTGGAGACTCACACCCAGCAGCAATCAGCACCACACACCACAGTGCTGGGTGTGGTGGCTCACGTCTGTAATCCCAGCACTCGGGAGGCAGAGGCAGGAGGATTGCTGTGATGTGAGTATGAGGCTGAGCTCAGAGCCAGTTTGAACTACAAAACGAGACTCTGTCTCAAAAAGAAAAAATAAATTAAATAAATAAAAACAAAGAAAATCCTGTACTTCCCTTTCAGAGGGCAGAGTAACATCCAGCAAAGCAAAAGCTGAAGCAGACTGGAGCACTTTGTTAAAAGTAAAGGGACACCGACAAGAATTCCTTGCTCAAGTATGAAGGGCTAAGGAAAAGCAACGCAACCTGGAGCTTGAGTAACAAGGACATGAGAAGCACCTTCTGAATCCTGGGAGCTAAGGGCAGCGAGAGGGGGCTCTTCATAAAATGTGCAGCCCAGATGCAACAGAAAACACCTCCATCCTCAGTCATCTCTCTTGTATACAAAGGAACTCTGGAAACCATCCTCCTCACTCAGTCCATAAGACCTGCACTCTGCTTTTTGCTGTCTGGCAGAACCTGGGCCAGAATGCAGGCAGAGCCCTGAAGAATGCAGGAAGAGCCCTGAAGATTCTTTCTGTACACAAAGCTGGCCATGACAGTCATACAGGCTTTAACCCCAGCACTCAGGAGTCTGAGGCAGGAGGATCGTTGCAATTTTGAGGCCAGCCTGGAGCATATACCAAGATTCTGTCTCATGCCAAGAGAAACGCATCTGTATTGAAACAAAACAATAAGCACCCCCGCCTACACACACACACACACACACACACACACACACACACACACACACACACACACGAAGCACAGTCCCTGACTTTTGGCTCTAATCTGCTATCTGCTCACCATCCTACC
>PVIR01031685.1:0-19235 GCA_004026965.1 Petromus typicus
TGCTGCTGGGCGTGAGTCTCCACACCCAGTATTGTTATGTGGTTACCGGGGAATCGAACCCGGGCCCTTGCGCTTGCAAGACAGGCACCGGAACCACTGAGCTAACTCCCCGGCCCCTTTTCTTTCTTTTTTTTGAGACAGGGTCTCGCTTTGTAGGTCAGGCTGGCCCTGAGCTTACTATGTAGCCCGGGTTACCCTTGAACTCAGCAATCCTTCTGCCTCTGCCTCCCGAGTGCTCAGATTACAGGTGTCAGCCACCGCGCCTGCCTTTGTGGTGTGGTACTGATTCTGGTGGGCGTGAGTCACCATGCCCGACATTGTCATATATGGTTCTGGGGATCAAACTCAGGACCTTGCACTTGCAAGGCAGGTGCTAGAACCAATAAGCTAAATCCTGGTCCTATATTTCCTTTTTAGGGTAGGGGTGGAACACATGTGCAGTGTTCAGAAAGGCTTTCTCATCCTGCGTGGTGCCACACATCTGTAATCCCAGCACTCCGGGAGGCTGAGGCAGGATGACTACGTGTTTCAATCCTGCCTGAGTTTCTTAGTGATTTAGTGAGACCCTGTCTCACAATAATAAAATAAAAAAATTCTGGGTATATGGCCCATTGGGAAGGCCCTAATTTAATCCTAAAAAGGAAAGTCTTCTTTAGATCAAGGAAATGTGGCTAATCTTGCCCCTTCCATATCATAATTTCTCCTTCTTTGAGGGCAGCCATGTTGAATTTCAAGCAAAGGTGTTTTATGTAATGAGCTCTTTCTTTCTTTTTCTATGTAGGGGATTAAAGACTTTTATTGACCTTTAGTGGAGGTTTGCAATTATGTTTAAGTGCCCAGGTGACCATATAATGATGGAATCCTGAGGGGACTGCCAGGTGGGTTGTGTGGGTCTCTTCAGAGTCAGTTGTGGGGCTGTTTGTTAAGGGTCAATGGCTGGGGCAGGACGCTTCTTGGGACAAAAGCACATTCATCGAAATTGAAATGTAAGGAGCATGGCTATCCTTACACTTGCATGTTTAAAAGTGTAGAGGCAGTTGGTGTGGGATGTAGCTCAGTAGTAGAATGCTGCTTGGTACACACAAGGGCCTGGTTTTGATCCTCAACACTGAAGAAAGCATAGAGAATTGTTTTTAATAGTTATCCTTTAACCAACTTCCGTGTAAGTGAGTGAAAATGCAAACTCAGAGTTTTTAGGAAAGAAGCTTTGATTATCATTTTGTGTTTTGTACATTGAATAGAAAGCATGAAGAGACATGGAACTGACGCATCGCTTGTGGCTGTAGGCAATTTGAAGGGAAAAGTACAGCTGGGGCTCTTCTTCTTTTCTTACCAGTATACTTATGGCTTTAAGAGCTTTTAATTTCCTGTATGGAAAATAATTGGAACAAAATATTTTAGGTAACTTGAGCCACTCATTCTATATTGATTCAGTTTATTTTACAGGATGAAGGAAAGGAAGAGACACTGTTTCTTTGGGTGATCAGTACAGGACCCAGGGCACACGAGATTCTCTTCTCTCTCTCTCTCTCTCTCTCTCTCTCTCACACACACACACACACACACACACACACACACACACACACACATGAGTCTTTGTTGGTGTGTATTCACCCTTGAGAAATTTAAATAATTTAAAAAGTTTGGAATAACTTTAGGTTCAAAGAAAAGTTCCAAAAACGGGCCAGAAAATCCCAGATCCCCTGCACCCAGCTCCTGTGATGTACACCCGTCCGGCGCTCCGAGGTCAACGTCGGGTCGTCTGGACTCCAGATGGACTCGGGTCCCAGCAGTGCTCACAGCCGCAGGGACCACGCTGCGTTCACTCACCGCGGGCTCTGTGCCGGACGCCGTGCGCCTCGTCCTGCGCGGAGCTGCGGGGAGCAGAGGATGGAGCAGCAGTGGATTTCCTTTGCTACTGTGCACGTTCTTCTCCGTCCGTCGTCTGCTGGGTATCAGAGGACTGTGTTCTCCTGTCACCTTGCTCTCGACGAAAGATTTTTTTGTCCATGGGACTGAAATAAGTGAGATCCAGAATCGGCAGACAACCCTAGAATCCCCCTGTCGCTCGGTCCCTGGGCTCAACTTTCCCATTTCCGCTCCGCAGATGAAAGACCCTCCAGGGGTGCAGGAGAGAGCCTCTTCCTGCGGGGCACGCGCCAGCGCGGCGTCCCTCCACCCCGGGCTGCAGACTGACCGAGTCCCGCACCGACGGCCTGCTCAGCCGCTCGGGAACCTGCTCCCTGGAGAGGGATCTGGTGAGCGGAAGTCGTCAGTTTTAACCTTTCTGGACTAGACTATCTTATTTCTATCATAAGCCATGTCATGAGATGAGAGTTAGTTTAGCTTGACCTTTTCACGCATCCCACGTTCTTGGAGCTGACGAAAGAGAAGCGCCTTTAGCCGCTCTGTGGTCACGTTGTCCTTGGGGAGTCCCAGGTCACCCATGACGAGGTTGCCCTGGCTCTGGGCCGGTGACTCGCCACCACGTGAGTGTGGGCCGGGTTGGTAGACGAGGCAGCGGCTGTGTTAGTGCTGCTCCTGAAAAAACCATGAATAATACTGTTTCCCTGGTGATATTTTCTATCAACCTGATTTAGAAGGAATTAAAAACTTTTTTTGTGTTTTCTTTGAATTTTTTTGCATTTTATTGGCACATTTTTGATATACTCAATGGTAACATTTATCGCAGGGAATTTGTGCCTACACATGATATATTTTGCTGCTGCTTTTTTTCCTATTTGCCTCTCCTCCCTCCAACCTCTTTTCCCCTCTTTCTTTTTTCTTGTCTCTTTCTTTCTTCCCCCCTTCATCCTCCCATGCTCCCTTTCCTATTTGCATATTTACTTCCCATTTCTCAGTAGCTCTTATATATTTTGGTCTTTATTCACATTTTCAGTTTCTTACACTAGAGAAATAATTTGATATTTGGACATGTATGTCTCATTTATTTCATGTAAGAGTATGGTCTCAAGGTGCATCTATTTAGCTAGATATGCTTCAAGCTTATCCTTGTTTATGGCTGAGTAGTACTCCATTGCATAAAAACCTCCCACGTCTTCTTTATTCATTCATCAAGTGATCGGAATTTGGGCTGTTTCCAAGATTTAACTGTAATAAACTGTGCCACTATAAACATGGGCCTGCATATATTACTATGGCATGATGCTTTTAATTATTTCAAGTAGATACCTGGGAGGAGGGATACCTGGATCAAATACAACCTCTAGTTTTATTTTTTTCAAAAATATCCACATTGATTTCCGCAGTGGTTGCATTAATCTACACTTTGAACAACAAAGGCACTGGTAGCATTTGTTTTTGGTTGATCTCTTGATAACAACCGTTCTTTCTGGAGTGAGACAGAATCTCAGCATTGTTTCAATTTGCATCTCTCAAATTACCAGTAATGCTGAACATTTTTTTCCATATCTTTATCTGTTATTTCTACCTTTTCATCTGAAAAGTGTCTTCATTTTAAATGCCAATATTTGGATTGTGTCTTTAAACTTTGTGTGTGGGAGATTTTTTTTTTGAGTTCTTTATATATTCTAGATATTATCTCTTTGTCTGAGGAATTGCTGGCAAAATATTTTTCCCACATTGTGGGTCGTCTCTTCACTGTTGGTTTCTTTTGTTCTGCAAAAGTTTTTTTTTTTTGTTTTTTTGTTTTTTTTTAAAATAAGATGAAACCCCTGTTGTTGATTCCCTGTGGCATTTCCTGTGTAGTAGGGGTTTGTTCATAAAGCCTTTGTCTATATCAGTGTATTCCAAGAGATTTAATGTTTCTATTTTAGTATTTATATCTTTGATCCATTTCCTTTTTAGTTTAATGCATGGTAAGAAATAATTTTAATCTTTGGCATATGGAAAGCCAATTTTTTGGGGGAACCATTTATTAAAGAGGCTGTCTTCCAGTGAAAGTGTTTGACATCTTTGCCAAAGGTAAGATGGTTGAGCATGTCTAGAGTGGTCTCTGCGTTGCCTACTCTGTTCCACTGATGATCAGGTCTGGGTTTTTTGCCAGTAATGTGCTGTTTTTATTCAGTAACATTGTAGTATAATTTCGAGTCAGGGCTTGATGCCCCTTCCTTGCCTTTTTTTGCCCAGAATTGCTTTTGCTATTCTAGGTTCCTTCTTATTTCAAATGAATTTTAGGATTTTTTTTCTCTAATTCTGTGAGATATAGTATTGGTATTTTGGTTGGGATCACATTAAATCTGTACAACAGTTTTGGAAATAGGACCATTTTTGCTTTATTGGTTCTTTCTACCAGGAACAAGGAACATCTTTCTATTCTCTGATATTCTCTTCAATATCCTTTTTCAGAGTACTGTACTTTTCACCATTGAAGTCTTTTACTTTATTTGTTAGATTGATTCCTAGATATTTCATTTTTTTGATGCGATTATGAAAGGTGTTGTTTCCATTATTTCTCTCTCAATGAGCTTGTTATTTATGTACAGGAATGCTATTGATTTTTAAGTCTTCACATTGTACCCAGCTATGCTACTGAATTTGGTTATTAAATCTAGAAGTCTTCTGATGGAGATTTTGGGGTCTTCTGTGTAGAGCATCCTTCATCTGCAGGCAAAGATAATTTAAGTTCTTCTTTCTCTATCCTTATTGTTTTATTTCTCTATTGTGTAATTGCTCTGGCTAATGTTTCCAGAAATATATTGCATAAGAGCTCACTTTGTTTTCATGCTGTGAGAATTTACTGCTATAAATTGTTTTCATTGCATTCCATAGAGTTTTTGTCTCATTCCTGATTTTAGAGTGAAAGCTTTTGGTTTTTGTCCACTCAGTATGATGTTGGCTGTTGGTTTGTCATAGAGACTTTTTATGAGATTGAGATAAAAACCATCAATTCTGATTTTCTGTAGGTTTTTAAAAAAATCTTGAATCTATGCATTTTGTCAAATACTTCTTTTGAGATGATGTATGGTTTTTGTCCTTGGCTCTGTTAATATAGTGCATGACATGTATTGATTTGTGTATATTGAACCATTCCTGAATCCCTATGAATTCCACTTGGTCGTGGTTTAGAATCTTGATGATTTGCTGCATTCTGTCTTATTGAGGCTTTTTATATTTGTGTTCATTAGAGAGATTGGCCTGTGGTTGGATCCTTCTGTGATTCTGGCATCAGAGTAAGGCTTGTCTTCTCCAAGTTTCTTGTAAAATTTACCAATGAATCATCAGGGCCTGGGCTTTTCTTTCTTGGTAGGTTTTTAATTATGTATTCAATTTCATTGACAGATTTGGTTTACTTAGTCTTTTATCCTATTGATGTAAGTTTATTGATTTTTTGATATTTTATTGATTTAAATTATTGATTTAATTTTATATTCTTGATTTAATTTTGGTATACATATATATTTAGGAACTTGTCCATTTTTTCCTGTTTTCCATCTGACTGGCATGCAGGTTCTTGAAGCAGGTTTTGGTGATCTTCTGGATTTCTGTAGAGACTGTTGTGATTTTACCCTTTTCATTCCTAATTAAATGGATTTCAATTTTTCGTTTTTTTTGATAAGCTTGGTAAACGTTTGCAAATTTTATATAATCTTTCAAAGAACTGACTCTGATTCATTTTTTGTGTTGTTTTCTTAGTCTCATTTGTGTCAGTTTCTGCTCTGATCTTTGTAATTTCCTCCTTTGTATGAGTTTTAGGCTCACTTATCTTCTTTTTCCTGAAGCTTGAGGTTCAACACTAGGTAGTTTATTTAAGCTCATTTTGTTTTCATGCTGTGAAATTTACTGCTATAAATTGTTTTCACTGTATTCCAGAAGATCCAATATGTTGTACTAGCATTATTGTTTAGTTGTAGAAACTGTCTAATTTCTTCTGTGACTGATTGGTTGTTCTGGAGGATGTTATTTATTTTCCATGTGTTTATGAATTTTTTTGTGATTTCTTTTGCACTGAATTCCATTTTCATTGCTTTATGGCCTGATAACATGCATGGGTTAATTTCAATTCTTTTATATTTGCTGAGCTAATTTGTAGTCTGTTTTGGAGAACATCTTGTGTGCATCTGAGAAGATATGTATTCTAATGTTGTGGGGTGGAATATTCTGTAGACTTCTGCTAAGTCAATTTTTTCACAGGTTTGGTTCATTTCTGATACTTCTTTGTTGATTTCTTTTTGGTTCAGTTGATCTGTGTATCTGTGGTAGTGTGGTATTTAGGTCATTCATTATAGTTGAATTAGTGCTTATTTGAGTTTTCATGTCTGTTCATATTTATGTAGTTGGGTGTGCTAGTATTTGGTACACATGTGTTTATGATTGTTATCTTTTCCTCTTGCTTGTTCCTCTTGTTACAAACATGCAGTGACCGCTAAAAAAATCTCTTTTAGTCACTCGTGAGGTGAAATCTACTTTGTCTGAAGTGGTTACTCCTACATTTTTTTCTGGTTTCCTGTCATGTGGACTATTTTTCTATCCTTTGGCTTTCAGTCTGTGAATTTCTTTTTGAATTAAATATTTTCTTGTATGCAGGATATTGCTGAATCTTCCTTGATCCAGTCTGTCAGTCTTTTTCTTTTGATTGGTGAATTGAAACCATTTATATTCATGGTTATAACTGATATGTGTTATCTTACTTCTATAATCTTATTTTCCTGTTGTCCTCCGTCTTAATTACTTGCCTTGCCTACTGGATTTATTCTTTGAGGTTCATGCAGGTATAGCCCTCACTATCTGTTTATAAAATGTTCCTTTGGAGTATTTTAAAGTGTTGCTTTGTTCTTCATAAATTTCTTCAGGTGTTTTCTGTCAAGCAAATGTCTTATTTCTCCAACAGTTATGAATGTTTGTTTTGTGGGGTATATCAGTCTGGGTTGGATGTTGTTTTCATTTAAGGCTTGAAATATTTCACTCCAAGCTCTCCTTGATTTGAGTTTGTTTTGCAAAGTCTGCATTCTGATTAGGGTTTCTTTTATAGGTGATCTATTTATTTTCTCTGAGAGCTTTTAATGTTGTTTTTTGTTGAATTTCTGGAATCCTAACTGCTATGTGCCTTGGTGTAGGTTTTTATTTTTTGATCATGGCTAACTGGAGTTTGATATGACTCTATTATCTGTATGTCAAATCCTTATTCCATGCTGGGAAATTCCATTTCTACAGTTTCTTCTGTCAATAGATTTTTATGTTATTTTCACCCGCTTTTTCATTGACTCCAATCAGCCTTATGTTATTCTTCTTTACATCATCTAGTATCAGTTGGACTGATTTTTTGTGGTCCCTTGTTATTTTTAGAAATCCTTTTCATGTTTGCTAACCACAGTCCTGTCTTCTCTATCTGATACTCTGTGCTGACGTTGGCTCACCTCTCATAGTCTTGGTGGCTGTTTCAAATTGCTTTACCTCATTGTCCCCTGGGTCTCCTTTGGTGAGCTGGAAGTCTGGGACTGCATCTTGTTCAAGTGTGTTCTTTCTTTTTTTAAAAGTTTAATTCCTGGGGTGATGCTTATAAATTGCTTGGGGCAGGTAGCTTTACTGCTAGTATTTAGGACTCTTAAGAAGTGATGATGACTCATCAGAAATGTCTTCCAGGTGTAGCTGGCTTTGGGGTTTGAATTTATTGTAAGATACAACCTCTTCAATTTATTGGGGCCGAGAAAGTGCTGCTTCTTGGCCATAGCACCTGGTTCTTTGGCTTTGACCTATAGTATTGTTTATGACCCTTGGCGTACCAGGAAGAACAACTAATTAGAAAAGTTATTATCACCTTGGTTAAAGTGGTTCAATCAACAATAACAATAGCATCAAATATGGGGGATAAAATCATAAACTGTGATAACTATTAATTTGCTACCTTTAATCGTATGAACTATATTGTGCTTATAATGTAAAACTTAAAATAAATCAGAAAATTTTATATAGTAAGTATGTCTTCAATATGGCAATTTTACTCTCAGGGCAGAAAATTTAAAAGGAGCTGGAGGAAAATGGAGACATAGAAGGGGAAGAGATTAGAAGCAAGGCTGGAGGACAAAGGAAGATTTTGTAAACTTTGGAAAACTGGTGAAGAAGATAGAAGGGAGAGAAGGAAGAAATAAAACAAGAACTGAACAGAACAAAAACAACAGCAACAAAAGAAACACTGTTCATACTCATGTTAAAACAAGTGCAGACAATCAAGAAAAAACAAAAGAAACAAAAACAAAAAGCCAGAAAAGAAGAAAAGAAGAAAAACAAGTTCCCTTCAGGGAGTATTTCTGCTGTTGCTCGTAGACAGAGTGGGCAGAAAAGCCCAGATCTGTGTTAATTAATCCTAGAAGCCAGCTATTGTTTTATTGCAGGGCAGTGGATAATCCCACCACTTTGCACCTTTGACTCCACTGCAGTTCAGGCTAGTTTCTAGGTATGAGGCTGGAATCTGATTTGTTCAGCCTGCAACACTGTGTGTACCTCCTGATGGTTCGAATTTTGCTCCTTGAATCCTTGCCAATGTGAATTCATTTCTGCCTCACCCTGACACTGGCAACCACTAAATGGAGCCAGAGTGCAGCTACTCTGAGTTCTGACCTCAGCTGGCCTCTCTCCAAGATGGCTACTAGCCAGTCAGCCTCTCCTGGAGGATGTCCAGCCCTGAATCACTCAGAAGCCACTATAGTCTGTTGTGTTCCCTGCTCCCTCACAGTGGTATGTTTCTCCGTAAGGGTCACCAGTAGTTATCATATATTTGCTGGTCGAGACAACTCTCCTGGGGAGCGAGTCAGGGCTCAGGGAGAAAGCACCACTTGCCACCTCCTTCCTCATTAAAGTTTCTCTTTTCTCGGTCTGTGGACTTCACTTCTTGCTTCAGATCCATGCTGAGTCGGGGGACCTGCTTCCCTTCTTCTTTTCATTATGTTGTTATATTCCAGTGTCTGGACACCAAGTCTCAGAGAGCCTCTTTCTCTGCTACTTACCACTCTGCCATCTTCCTGGAAGTCCAGAAACATTAAAAAACATTACAAACTATAGATATTTATTTCTGACATTTCTAAGGCTCTGAAGCCCAGGATAAAGGTGCTGGTAATTCAGGATCTGCTGGAAGCTCAATCTGTACCTAAGTCACTCCTTCTTTTGTGTCTCTCAGGATAAAAGTGGTGAGCAAGCTCTCTCAGGGTTCTTTTAGAAGGTATCGTTTCATTTTGTGGCCAGAGCCCTCAATAACCTATTTATCTCCCAAAGAACCAATGCTTAATATCACTGTTTTGGGAGGAATTATATGAGATTTTTTGGGGGATACAAATATTCAGGCTATAACAACTCATCTTTACATTGTTTAGTAAAATACATCTTTACTTTAAAAACATCTTTAAAAAATCCTACAAAGAAGGAGCAATGATAGTGTTGGAGAAATGTAAACACAAGCTAAATCTCTCAACCAGAATTCCTCTCCACAAAGATAGTAGAAAAGTAAAGTTTTATTACTGCATGAATATTAAACCAAAATGTGATGCACATCCCAGGCAGTCCATTAAGAGGTGGCAAAGACAGAAAGGAAACTCTTCCTGTGTCTAGTATGTATTTTCAAGATAAACCATAATAAGTCCTCAAGTAAGAGGGCTCACAACAGCCACTTGTCATGAATAGTTCATCCTAATATTGTCTGGCATCTGGGGTGGCCATTTATGTAGTAGGTTCAGAATTGTACTGGGAGCAGTTGTCATACCCTCCTCTGGGTGCTGTGTTGGGGGATTGTGTTGATAGTGGCCTGATTTGATTTTATCATTTGATTAGAATCTCTTTCCCCGGTTCCTGGTGTTCTTATGTAGTATGATCCCTGCTGAGTGTATGTGTGTTTGTCTACTTACATGTGTGCCTAGGGAGCAGTCTGCCTCCTAGAGACCCCTGCCTAGTCCTGTTTTAGTGATGAGTTACACCCTTAGCAAACTGTGCTTGTGCTGCCCAGATAATTTTCCTGCTTTGTTGGTATTCTAGGAGCACATGTGTTGATTTGAGGGGACCAATATACTGCTAAGAGATGAGCTGGGGAGATGGTACCCCACTGTTCTGTTTGTGCCATTTGTTAAGCACAAATTACTTCTCCACCTTGATGTTATGAGTTGCCATTTTTGCATAGACAACTATATTTGCTTACTCATCGAGTGTCACCAATTTTCCTCCTCCCAAGCCAACTTGTTTTTCATCTTGAAGCTAGGATTCTCCTTCTGAAGGACTCTGGCAGAGAAACATTTAAATTCCTTGATAGGAACTGGCTTGCCTTATAAATAAGTTGGGACCTGTCCACGAATGTCTCCTCTGTCTGAGCCAGAGCTTGCCTTCTCATTCTGAGTGTGGCCACTTTATCTTTTCCTTTCTTCTGAAGCACACTGAGTTGTCAGCATTGCTTGGCTCCTGCTCTGCTGGTACTTGGGCCTAGGGAGACCTTCCTATGTGCAGCCTAAAACCTTGCCTTAGTCCATGTCAATAGAAAGCTTTGCAAGGGGGTATTGGGAACAGACCTTGCCTATCTTCAGGAAAGGATCACATTTTGTATTTTCCTTTTTAAAAAATTTAATTGATATCTTTATTGGTACATTACATATACACATCATGATTGCACTCAACAATGGGAATTTGTACCAGTATATGACACAACTTAATTCTCATTTTTTCCCATACCCACTCCAACCCCTATATACATAAACTTTGTTTCCTTTCTTTTTTGTTATAATTTCATTGTTTTTCCCCCTTCACCAAGATGTGTTTTCTTTTGTTGCTCAGGAGGTTATCTCCCTGAAGAACATCACAGAAAAGAGAGTCCAAGACAGGATTCTGATGTCTTGAATCCTCTAATCTAACAGCGTGTAATACTCCAAAACACTTTCAAAGCCTAGAAGCTCATTTGAAAAGATAATTCATTTCTTATAACCTTAATTCTCTTTGTCTAGAACAGAGGCTACATATCCAAGCTTCTAATGTTTGTAGGCCTGGCAGCTACAGAAGAAGCCGAGCAGGCTGTGAACAACCTCTATCCTTGCCCCCTCTCCTGCTAACCGACCTGTGATAGATATAGTCACACAGAAATATTTCTGTCTACTATAATCACACAGGTCACATCAATGATAAATGGGCTATTGTCACAGATTATAGAGGAAAAGCAGAGGCCATGGCAACCTGGAGGTATACGGCTCTGTAGGGAAGCCAGTAGCTATTCAGATTTGGTTGATAAATCCATGCAGGAATAGAGGCCTATTGTTGCTAGAAACTCTATGTTTATAAAGTCAGATTTGGTGTAAGCTCTTGAGATTTAAATACTAATTTAATATTTCAAGCAAAAAGCAAACAGCACCAGGTAGACTAATTAAAAATGTCTAGTACTCCAATCAATCTTATGTTATTTTTCTTTGTATTGTCTAGGAGCTGTTGGATTGATTTCTTATAGCCCCTTGCCCTTTAAAAATCAGCCCTCTCCCCCAAATTTAAAGACCCAACTCAGAAATGGGCATCTGAAATGAACAGACACTTTTCAGAGGAAGAAATAAAAGCAGCTAATAAGCGTATGAAGAAATGCTCAACATCACTGGTCTTTGGAGAGATGCAGATGAAAACAATACTGAGATTTCATCTCACTCCACAAAGCATGGCTACTATCTCAAAATTAACCAGCAACAAATACTGGCAAGACTGTGGAGAGAAAGGAGCCCTTCTCCAGTATTGGAGGGAATGTAGATTGGTACAACTACAATGAAGATTAGTGTGGAAATACTTTAAAAAACTAGGATTAGAGATCCCATTTGACCCTGCTATTCCTCTGCTAGGTATATACATGAAAGAATTAAAAGATTCATGTCACAATGACATATGGACACCCATGCTGATAGCAGCTCAGTTTGTGATAGCTACATCTTGGAAACAACCCAAATGCCCATCAACGGGAGAGTGGATAAAGAACATGTGGTTTTAAAAAGAATAAAATGGAATATTGCTCTGCCTTAAAGAATAACAAGTTTGAGTCATTTATACCCAAATGGCTGTATGTTAAGGACATACTCATAAGTGAAATAAATAGTTAGCAGATGTATAAATGCCACATCATTTCCCTGATATGAGAAACTGAAGGTGTAAATGAATCCAAAATATATGATAGGTATTGTGAAATATAAAATATTCAAAGGAAAGAGGGAGGTAGGGGTAAAGAATGAGTAGAAAGAAAAAATGTGATGGTAAAAAAGGAAACAAAACTTCTATATATGGGGGGTGGGGATTTGTAGGGTGGACAGAGGATGGGAAAAATGAGAATTAAGTTATGTTGTACTGGTACAAATCCTCAATGTTGAGTGTGATCATGATGTACCTATAAAATGTATCAATACAGATTCAAATTAAATAAAATGTCTAGGAGCCACATGGTTGTAACCTCTGGCTCAAACAATGAAGCCCAAGCAGCTTAGCCTGATATGAAGCCCCCATGTTCCACCTGCCCTGGCCCAGCCTTGTTTCTTACTCTTCTCCAGCCTTCCACAGCTACTCAACCTTAAACCTCACACTTGTGGGCTGGGGATTTAGCTCAGTGGTTCTGGTGCCTGTCTTGCAAGTGCAAGGACCCAGATTCCATCCCTGGTTAACCACATATAATAGTGGGCGTGGAGACTCACACCCAACAGCAACCAGTACCACATACCACAGTGCTGGGCGTGGTGGCTCACGCCTGTAATCTCAGCACTCGGGAGGCAGAGGCAGGAGGATTGCTGTGATGTGAGTCTGAGGCTGAGCTCAGGGCCAGCCTGAACCACAAAGTGAGACCCTGTCTCAAAAACAAAAAACAAAAAACAAAACCCTCACGCTTGTGCCTAGATGTGCCTCTGCCTTTCATGACTATGTACAAAAGAATTAAAAGATTCTTGAATGTGCTGTTCCTCCCAGTGCCCTTCCCTGTCTGGTTAGTTTTGAAAAATAATTTCACCTTTGAAAAGCCGTGTCACAGTCATCTGTGTCAAGGCTTTCACGACCTCTCTGATGCCCCCTGACCAGTTGAACATTCACTGTCTCATTTTGAGCCAAGTTCACAGCTTTACTACAGAACTTATCAGTCTGTCATGATTATTGCTTGTGCTCCCACCTCTGCAGCTTATCACAGAGAGTGTACAGTGCCTTTGGCTCCCAAGAGCAAGCACACAATGCTTAGTATAGGTCCAAGATTAAATAACTATTGTGGGTAAACAAAATTCACTGTGTGCCGTATAGTAAGCTTTAATTTTCTGGCAAGGTGCCTTCATTTTTTGTTGAAAAAATATATGTGCAAAGATGACATCAGTTTCATGTACAGTGGGGTACATTTTGAGTGGTCTAAAACATAATTACCTAGTTTTTATGTTTGTACCTCAGTGTTCCTCGAGAGCTTCACTCATTCATAGGTGGACCTTGTGGAAGAGGACTGGACCGTGGAGTTCCGTGGTAACTTGCTGCTCATAGGTGGTATCTGGACAGAAGAGGTGAGTCACAGGGTCCTGGCCCAGAAGGGTGTGCTGTATCTCCCTACCTGGTGCTGAGCTTCACGCTCTGCTTTCTGATCTATGTGACACGAGCAGTCTTTCTCTGCCCGGGCCCTTCCACCATGCAGTTTCTGTCTTTGCATCTGCCATCCAGGGATTGAAACTTCTGAAATGTGAGCCTCTCCTCTTTTAAACTGGGGGTGTTGAATAGTTGTCCCAGTGGCAAGGAAAGTGACTGACACCAGTCTGACATATTTATACATTGCTGATCTCTTAAGGCAACATATTCTTTCCAAAGAATGACATCTCAAGTGCCACTTGTCCTCCTCAACTAAAGCATGAAAATTTAATGTAATAGCTTCATGCTTTGTTAAGAGTTTATCTAATCAGGCATGGATAAGAAAGGGAGAGGTATGTGGGGTTTGCTGTTTAGTGTCTTTTTCCAGAGCTAAGGCAGGATTAATCAGGACATTGAAACCGGGATGAACACTTGTGTTGTATCCATTGACAAAGTGGTAAAGAGTATTTAGCTGTGAAATTCCATTTGCATTTAGGTTTACTCTTCTGAGTACACTTTTAACCCCTCCTTCTGGCCACCCATGTCACTTGACAATTTCTCATCTGCCAGCCTGGAGAAAGGAATTTTGTAAATGTCTCTCTTGAAGTCAATTTTAAAGGACAAGGAAAATATTTTAAGTGCCAAAGCCAAATTATAAATTTAGGAAAGCCTGTAATTTGAATAAGCCCCTAGTAATAATAGGCTGAGAGCTTGTCAGGCTGAGTTGGGTCTGGTTTGTTTTGCATGGATTATGACAATGAACCAGAAAGCATACTCCTTTAAGTGCTTTTGCCCATTAGCTTCATCAAATAATTGCAAGCTTGAAGTAGTGATAACAACAAAGGTTGACACTTCGGGAAGGAGAAGGGAATCTTTCCTTTTACAGATCTGGCAGGAAAAAAAGTGCCTGGATGAATGCACAGTGGGTGTGTGGATGTTCAGAGCCCAGAGAAAGGAAGGAAAAGTGGTTGCACCATAGTTTCTTCGATTTGCTTAAATGAGTGTGTTCTGTCATTTCTACTTGTTCCTTTTGGCTCATTCAGCATGCAAAGGGATCTCAAAGGGTTTGGTGCTGTCATCTCAGCATGGAGTTTCTTTAGAAAGTGCTATTTCTTGAAAATGTAACTTTATAAAAAGCTGGTAATGAGAGCGGAAAAGAAAATAGCAAGGAATATCTTCCTGACTCAGTTTAAAAGGAGACAAAAAATAGGCAATGAGCTCATACAGAGAAAAATCTTACCTACTTGAAACCAGGAATTTTCCCCCCTCGAATCATTTATTGTGGAAATGTTTATTGGTTGGTCTTCCTCTTAGAAAGATCACAGTTTCCTCTGGTAGGAAGTATTTTTTAAGACCTCTGGAATGAACAATGTGGAAGTCTGCTTTAAAATAAGTTCAGATTTGTAATAACAGTTAAATGTATATCTAGATTGACTATACATTTTTAAAAATGAGAGGTTTTTCAGAGGTTAAGTAATAAGG
Organism: Petromus typicus; assembly: GCA_004026965.1. Classification (NCBI taxonomy): domain Eukaryota; kingdom Metazoa; phylum Chordata; class Mammalia; order Rodentia; family Petromuridae; genus Petromus; species Petromus typicus. The sequence goes on from PVIR01031685.1 coordinate 14,980, forward strand.
CATTTTTTTTCCCTTGTGTGAACTAAATAGCTGAGAGCTTTTACTGTCATTTTAAAATTTACTTAGGAAACCACAAGAATTTGAGTTACATCTTAAAATAAGGCTGCTTTGGACAGGACACATTTTTGGGAAGAGGAGACCATTTTAAAAGCTATTTTTAGTTGTTTTTCTGTATGCAGTTTCTCAAAACTGTGAAGCTTTTTTGATGTTGGCTGCATATGAGAATTACTGGGGGTCTTTGAAACATATGGATGCCTGGATTCCCCAAGATTTTCAAACTTGACTTATGGTGGGGGATTTTTGATTTTAACATTCCCTTGAGTGATTCTAATGTATGTTCAGATTTGAGAATTCCTGGAACCATGAAGCAAGAGTTATCTGCTGTCATGACTTGAGTTGCATCTCTAAAAAATGTTGAAGTCCTCATTTCAAGTACTCATTTGTCTTCAGAGTGTGTTTGAGCGACCATAACAAATACTATACACTAAGTGACCAAAACAACAGAAATTTAGTTCTTACCAGGTGGAAGTTTGAGATCAGGTTGCCACCATGACCAGGCTGTGGTGACGTCCCTGGTAGGTTGTAGACCGGAAAGTTCTCATTGTACCCTCAGAAGGCTGATAGAAGCTGACAGCTTCCTAGTAAGTCACTGGTCCTAGTCATGAGAACCTCATCCTAATGGTCTAATTTCCTTCCAGAGACCTGATTTTCTAATAGCCTCACCTTGGACGTTAGGATTTCATCGCACACATGTTGGGAGGACATAAATATTCAGTCCATGGCACTGTGGAGGTGACAATTTGAAACGGGGTCTTTTCAGATGTGATTAGTTAAGTCAAAGTGAAGTCACATTGAATTAGAGTGGGCCCCAAATCTGATATGACTGGTTTACTTACAAGAAGAAAAGATACAGAGAGAGACATAGACACAGCGAGGCAACCATGTGAAGCTGAGTGCCCAGATTGGAGTTAACTGGCCATAAATGAGGGGATGCTGAGGTTACCTGAAGCCACTGGAAGATGGAGAGGCCCAGAAAATCAGCTCTCTAGAGGCTTTAGAAGGAATATGACCCTGCTGGGACCTTCATTTCAAACTGTTGCCTCTAGAAGTCTGTGTAAACATATTTCTGTTGTTTAAGCCACTTAGTTTGTGGTAATTTGTTATAACAGCTATAGAAACGCATATACCTACTATTTTCCATAATTTTGAAGTATGGCTTGAACTCATAGGAAAGATACTAAAAGTAGTTTCATGTTAATAAGATTTGTGAGTGATTGAAGAGGAGAAAAATGGGAAATAAAAAAGAATGAAGATGTATCAGGTACAGGACTGGGGATTTAGCTTAGTGTTTCTGGTGCCTGTCTTACAAGTGCAAGGGTCTGGGTTCAATCCCCTGTAACCACATACAACAATGCTGGGTGTGGAGACTCACACCCAACAGTAATCAGAACCATATACCACAGTGCTGAGTATGGTGGCTTACTCCTGTAATCCCAGCACTTGGAGGCAGAGGCAGGAGGATTGCTGTGAGTTCAAGACTGAGCTCAGGGCCAGCCTGAACTTCAAAAGCAAGACCCTGTCTCAAAAAACAACAAAACAAAACAAAACAAAAAAAGGACATATTATGTACAAGTCTAAATTCTCTATGATGAATGTGATCATTATATATATCTAAAATGTACCAATAAACTTAATATATTAGAAAAAGATTAGTTAGATCCCGAGAAAGATTCTAGACTGATATTTTAGATGAGTGCTCATTGTTAAAATAGTATGACTCTGGGGATGAGTTGTGTTATGCTTGTGTTTCCTTGGTCTATCAACCATGGTTATAGTTGTAAGAATGTACCAGCTTGAAACTCTGATTCTTAAAAGAAAACAAGTGTGAATGAGAAAGACTATTGCTTTAAAATAATATGGTGTTCATTGTCTTGAATGGAAAGTACAGACTTTGGTTAGAAATTTTCTAATAGTGAGAGGCCATGCATTCAGGACAAAATTCTAGTTAAATACACCATCTAGTCCAGCTGTGTTAAATATCTAGTCCAACAGAATACTTAGGCAAGAATTGTAAGAGCAAACGTGGGGATCAGAGGAGGACAAAATACATTGTATTTTTAACATCCCACATGTTATTTTTTGGTCTAAAATGACATGTATGTGATAATGTTAGTTTGAAGAAATATCACAGGACATTTCACATACTTATAAAGGCTCATACATTTGATAAAAAGTGCTCAATTTGAGCAGGCCTTGGAGAGGGCAGGTATTAGGAGGCACCAATCTCTATATGTCTTTATTCTCCGCGTGTCTTTTCTGCAGTTGGTCCTCTTGCTCTCCTCAAATAACATCTGACAGTATTGACTCAGGCTCTGAGAAATATTCTGCAGATTCACTGAAAATTAAATTGAAACAAAAGCAATCATTCGTGCAGAATACTACTGTTAACTGACAGTATGTCACTTCAGTCACCAGCATGTTTTCCTCATTTAATAGTTGATACTACTCTGATCCTTGAACTGGGCTGGAAGATGCACTAATGAAAGATGCACTAATACTCACTGTTGTGTTCTGTTTTGTGAGATGTGGTTCTAGATTATATGAGGTTCTATACAAGGCAGAAGCATGTATACACTGCTGGTGTATCTTTCTGGATGGTTAGTACATCCTTACTGACTTTTATCACTCTCAACCACTTTACAAACCTTCTCGGAAAGAATTGGTGCTGTGTCAAAGGGCTATAGGAATAGGAAAGGCAGGGGAATAGGAAAGAATGAGAATCAAGATATATGATGTCCAGATACAAATTCTCAATAAAGATTGTGATAATAATGTATACCTAAAATGTACCAATAAACTCAATAAAGGGGAAAAAAGGCTATAGGATATTCTTCAATCCTTTCCTTTTCTAAGCAAGAAGTGGTGGCAAAGATAATATTTATATGTCTGATTTTTCTGATTTTTATGTCATGGGCAAAGTTTCCAAAGTTGCCAAGTTTTAGATTCCATTTGAACTTGCCTTTGTGCAATACAAAAGTACTCTGTTTAAAAACCAGTGCCACGGAGTACTAGATAAGTCCAAGGTAGATAATCCTCCCCTAGCACACAACTTAATAAGAAGCCACGCAACTCTCTGAATACTCATACTGATTTTTCCAAAGAAATCCATTCTATTCAGACTTTTAATTTCCCCAGTGTTCACAGCTATACTAGCATTTTCACGAGATAAGCCCACATACTTTTTCCTGGGGGGGGGGGATTTGACTAAAGCACAACGTGTTCTGTGGCAAATCATTATTTGCAAGCTCTACTTTTGTTTCCTTGTTTTCCATATTATCAAAGGGACGAATCTTAATCCTATAAAGGGCATGGCTGCTGAGCATACCAAAACTGGAGCCATCTCAGTTGAACAACCATCCTCACTCCAGTGCCAGTGCCAGTCACCGAGTGCCACTCTGAGAGCCTGGGGTCCCCATGTGGCCTAAGTCTCCAAAGGATAGATAAAGGGAAAAATTTCTCTAATATTTCATTAGTAAAAAGTGTTTAACTGGAATATTTATTTGCATAATAACTTCCATTTCAGCACTGATCTCACTGTAAAACCTCATTATTATGAAGAAAAGTGCTTTCTGCTGCCTACACGGAGAGGGTACCCAGGAAATGGAAGTCCTGTGAGAGGGAGTGTCTTCTAGGCATCCTCTTGGCGGTCTGCCCCTCTCTCTTGTTTGGAGGACCTTTCTTTCCTCTTTTCTTTAAGCAAGATAATTCATACCCCTTCAGTAGTTGGAACTGAGTTCTTAATACTGTCCCTGCTAGTGACAGTCCCAAATTACTTGCCAGAGTAGAAAAAAATCATTTTAAATTATGCATTATTTTCTCTAGGATGGGCCAGTCTGTGGTTGGGCATTTGTGGGAGAGACTGGAAAACATGGAATTGTAGTGTGATAAAAAAATTATAGTGGTTGTACGAGTTGTGGAGATCAGTTTGGAGAATCCTCAAAAAGCTAGGATTGATGGTCCCATTTGACCCGGCCATTGCCCTGCTAGGTATATACAGACAAGAATTAAAAGACTCTTATCACAGTGACATATGTGCACCCATGTTTATAGCAGCCCAGTTTGTGATTGCTACATCTTGGAAACAACCCAAGTGTCCATCAACTGGAGACTGGATAAAAAAGCTGTGGTTCTTCTATAGAATGGAGTACTACTCTGCCATAAAAAATGATAAGTTTGAATCATTTCTAATTAAATGG
>PVIR01031686.1:6224-19276 GCA_004026965.1 Petromus typicus
TGGGTGTGGAGACTCACGCCCAGCAGCAACCAGTACCACATACCACAGTGCCGGGCGTGGTGGCTCACGCCTGTAATCCCAGCACTCGGGAGGCAGAGGCAGGAGGATTGCTGTGATGTGAGTTTGAGGCTGAGCTCAGGGCCAGCCTGAACCACAAAGCGAGACCCTGTCTCAAAAAACCTAAAAAAAAAAAAAAAGAAAAGAAATGAAGCTGCAACTTTGATATAAAATAAAGAGTATACTGGTTCAACCCTATGGCACCAAGTGAACAATGGCCATGAATTGGACACATTCACTACAATAACGTGTGTGAATACCGTTAAAAGTATTGGTTCCTGGTGTGGTATTCTTGAAATTTACACATCAAAGCAAGTAGACATCAGATCGATTAGTTTACCAGTGGCCTAAAATAATGCCTCAGGCTTTGATTGCCACCCACCAAGTTTCAGCTTTTAGGTTGGGCGGTCTCAAATACGTGTGATTTCTTCCATTAGCTTAGTTGCTGGAGTTGTCTGTCACCTGAGATGCCCTTCCTCATCTAATGAACTCCTGCACACCCTTCAAGGCCCCAGTCTGAAGCCCTTTGCTTAGTGAAAGCTTCTTAGGCTTCTCTAGGGTGGCTAAGTTTTTCTTTCCCACCCGAGCCCTAGCAATTTATACACCACAGCAGTGTTAATACTGGTGCTTTTGTAGCACTTCGTGCCAGGTGCTTTAAGTATTTTTATGCATGCTAACTCGTTAAATCTTCCCAACAGCCAATGAGATCATGCTGTCATTGTTATTATGAGCTCTGTTTTACTGTTGAGAAAACTGAGTAGAGCAGCTAGGGAAGGGCAGGCCAGGATTTGAAACTCCTGAGGCAGTGGCTCCACCCTCTCGTGTTGTCACCGCCCATACCACTCTCCCTCCCTTGCAAAGTAAATTCTACAAGGATGTGAGTCCCATTTTAAGGCCACAAGGAACATAGAATAGGTACCTAGGAGATGGAGCCAGACCCTGCAGGCCACCTTCTGAAACGTGGCCACTCTAGAGTGTACGCTGTGCACATTTCCGTAAACAGACATGGCAGTGTTCTCGCTGTGGATGCAGGAGCTGACGTATTGGAGAGCTTGGCTGGTACAGAGCAGAGATGCAAATCTTTCCTAGGTCCTAGAAGGAAAGCTCTCGAGGGGCAGGGATTTTGTTCATTGTTCAGGTTTATTGTTTGCACCTGTAAAGGCCTGCTGTTTAGGTGCTCAGTAAGCGCGCGCGTGTGTGTGTGTGTGTGTGTGTGTGTGTGTGTGTGTGTGTGTTGCTTTGTTTTTCACTGAGCTTTTTCCAGCTTTATCAAATTGTAGTTGACAAAGCTGCACATCTTTTAGGGACATAATATGATTTGATATATATGTATTTTATGAAATGACTACTACAGTCAAGTTAGTTGACATATCCAGTGACATCTGTTGAACTAGGATTTGAGGACTAGGGATTTAGCTCAGTAGTTCTGGTACCTGCCTGGCAAGCGCAAGGTCCCAAGTGCAATCCCTGGTACCACACACTACAGTGCGGAGAGTGGTGCCTCACACCTGTAATCCCCGCACTCAGGAGGCAGAGGCAGGAGCATTGCTGTGAGTTCGAGGCTAGCCTGGGCTACATAATGAATTCAGGACCAGCCTGAACTACAAAGCAAGACCCTGTCTGAAAAAAAAAAAAATGGGGCTGGGGATTTAGCTCAGTGGTTCCGGAGCCTGTCTTGCAAGTACAAGGGCCCGGGTTCAATCCCCGGTTAACCATATACAATACTGGGCGTGGAGACTCACGCCCAACAGCAATCAGTACCACATAGCACAGTGCCGGGCGTGGTGGCTCATGCCTGTAATCCCAGCACTCAGGAGGCAGAGGCAGGAAGATTGCTGTGATGTGAGTTTGAGGCTGAGCTCAGAGCCAGTTTGAACTACAAAGCGAGACCCTGTCTCAAAAACAAACAAACAAAAACACAACCCTAGGATTTAAAGCCAGTTTGGGCTGACTCCAAACTTATACTGTAATCACTACACACACGCTGCTTCTCCCTGGGCATTCCTGGAAGGTTTTTAGATGTGTGTATTATATCCCCACACTTACAAGGAGGTATCAAGAAAAAGCAAGACTATCAACAAAAAAGATTCTTCAAGAACCATTCTAAAGTATTCAAGTAAAAAGTCCTGGTGACAAATGGAACAAGCCCACTCAAACGAATTCAAGTAAAAAGGTGGATTTATAGGGCCGGGGAGTTAGCTCAGTGGTTCTGGCGCCTGTCTCGCAAGCGCAAGGACCCGGGTTCGATTCCCCGGTAACCACATAACAATACTGGGTGTGGAGACCCACACCCAGCAGCAACCAGTACCACATACCACAGTGCCGGGCGGGGTGGCTCACGCCTGTAATAATCCTAGCACTCGGGAGGCAGAGGCAGGAGGATTGTGATGTGAGTTGGAGGCTGAGCTCAGGGCCAGCCTGAACCACAAAGCGAGACCCTGTCTCCAAAAACCTAAAAAAAAAAAAAAAGGTGGATTTATAATCAGGTCACTGACGTGTCTCATCAGATTCAAAACCAGGGAAGCGACTAGTTCCCAGGGCTGACTTACACTGCGTGACCCGAGGCCAGGGAGCCCCTCTCCCTTCTCTTCTCTTGGCAGGCCAGTGTTTTCTGCACTGTGTGGGCAGCGCTGCCAGGAAAACCCGACATCACTTCCTGCAGCTCTGATAACCAGAGAGATGGTGCTGATGCATTTTTCTGATTCCAAGTTCAAAAGTTCAGGGCACTTCACACCTGTTAGAAAGACACAGTCAGTGCTGGTGATGCTGTGCAGAAGTGGGACCCTGGGCACTGCTGCGGCGAATGGAAACGGAGCCACAGCAGCCGTGCCAGTTCCTCAAACAGTTGGAAACAGAATTGCCATGTGATCTCGCGGTCCCACTCTGGGTTGGTATCTCAAAGAACTGAAAGTGGAGAGAGCTCAGAAATAAATAAATATATATATACAACTATTGTCATAGCAGCCACATTCCCAATAGCCAAGCAGAACAACCTCAGTGTCCCTCCGGGAATGAGTGGATAAACAAAATGTGGGTATACCTGTGACGGATACTCAACCTTAGGAAGGAAGGAAGTTCCAACATCTGTCGTGTCTGGTGAACCTGAGGGACATTCTCCTGAGTGTAATGAGCCGGTCACAGGAGACAAGTGTGTTTGGGTTCCAGCTGTGGGAGGCATCTGGAATATCAGTTTCCTGGAAACAAAGAGATGTGGAGGGGAGTGAGGACAAATAATGAATTGTTTAATGAGTGTCAGTTTAGTAGATGGAGTTTTCTCCAGAAGAACTGGTGGCACAACAGTGTGGGTGTGCTTTTAAGTGTAAATGGTTAAGATGGTCAATTGTATGTTGTATTTTCCAGTTTTAAAAGAAAGCCCCAGGATAGGGTCCATTAACCCACATTGGTCTAGTGTTTGCCCTGAGGCCTGTCAACTAGGCCGCCATAGATATCAGAGAGGAAGGGCAAGTTCCCATGGAAACCGGAAAGCTAGAGTAATTCCCAGAGGGAGGATATGTGGGCCAGCGGGAGGGAGGGTGGCTGGACAGATGAGCAGTGGGTGTCCACTGCGGAGTTACTGCCGCGAGGCAGCCACTGGCCTTGTTTTGCTAAGAACAGGCGAAGCTAATTCCAAACTCTAAGTAGTACCTGCTGTCATCACCATCAGGTGCCTGTAGTGCTCATTCTTTACCAAGGTATAGCTCAGCAAAGTTCCTTTGTTGTTGTTTTGTTTTGGGTTTTTTGTTTTGTTTTTGAGACAGGGCTTATATAGTTCAGGCTGGCCTTGAACTCACGATGGAGTCCAGACTGAGTTTGAATTCGTGGCAATCCTCCTAGTTCACCCACTTGAGTGCTGGGATTATAGGTATGTGCCACCATGCCCATGTTTCTTCCTTCATATATATATATATGTATGTATGTATGTATGTATGTTTGAAATAAAAGTTACATTCAGTTTGGGAAATTGGTACATAATATATGTATAATAAAGAGCACTTCTATTCTTCTGTTTCCTCTCCCCTTTCAGTAGGGTTTTTACAAAGCTAGGATATCTTGATAAAAAAAATTTCTGAAGTAGTTTGTACAAATGAAGAATCAGACTCAATAGTATTTAACGATTAACATAGGGTTGGTGTTATTTCAGTTGTAAGAAACTAAAAGCTAGTTTGAACTAATTGAGGTATAAAGGAGAATTTATTGGCTCATAGGATCCAGAAAGGAGTCAAACATCTGAGCCCTCCTCACCCCCAAAGGGCAGACAGGGGGCAGCTGGGCCTCTGGAACAACTGCCACACAGACTCAGACATGGCCAGCTCTGTCTCTGCTTCCTTTCTTTTCTCTGCATACTGACTTCACTTTTCTCTCCATGCAACCAGCTTGTCCCAAATGGTTATCAAAGGCTTCCACACTTGGCATTTATACCTTTTTCCCATGGCAAAGAAGTGGCCCTGAGTACCTGGTAAAGCAGTCCCAGGGGAGATTGAGGCAGGCTGAATCCCTCCCCCCAGCTTTAGCAGGAAAATCATCTAGAATCTGGCGAGTCCCTGGAGAGATGTATGACTAGAGCTGCCGAAAGCAGTTTTCTCAGAGTGAGTGGGGAGGGTTTGGTGCCACATAAACCAAACATCACATGTCCCCAGCCGACCCAGAGTTGGTGGAAGATAAAGAGAAGCCCAGGTCTTCTGACAGCAGCCTTTTGAGGCACATGCTCACTACTGTGTCCTTCCCTGCGGAGGGCAGGCCCCGTCTCTGCAGGGCCCAGGCCCACGCATGTGTAGGTGTGAGGCTGGGATCAGACTTTGCTGCTGCAAGTGGGCTGATGAGTCACCTGAGAGCAACACTCAAAAGTACATCACGTAGGCCCGTGGCTTTTACCTGTGTGAGCTTCCGTTCATAGGAAAAAGATTTATGTTTCTATATAAACATATTTTAAAAACTTTTTTTTTACCCCCAGTACCAAGGATCAAAACCCAGGGGCACACTGTCATCAACCAAGATGCCCAGCCCTTTTAATTTCTTATTTTGAGACAGGATCTTGCTAAGTTGCCCAGGCTGACTGCAAACATGAGATCTTTCTGCCTCATCCTCCCAAGTACTTTGGCTTACAAGTATATGCCACCATGCCTGGTATTAGACTTCTATATAAATGTTTATTTTGTTTTGTTTTGTTTGTTTTTTGAGACAGGATCTCGCTTTGTAGTTCAGGCTGGCCCTGAGCTCAGCCTCCAACTCACATCACAGCAATCCTCCAGCCTCTGCCTCCCAAATGCTGGGATTACAGGCGTGAGCCACCACACCCGGCACTGTGGTATGTGGTACTGATTGCTTCTGGGCGTGAGTCTCCATGCCCAGTATTGTATGTGGTTACCTGGGGATTGAACCCGGGCCCTTGTGCTTGCAAGACAGGCTCCAGAACCACTGAGCTAAATCCCTGGCCTCTACACTTCTATATAAATTTTAGCTGTGGATTAACAAATGCCTGTATCATATATCTCCACAAAGAAGCAGTGTTGCATGGGAACATGTGAGTTCCCAAGGCAGATGGAGATGCTAGTCCAACCTGTCCAAGTTTTTACAATAAGAATCAGTAGCTCCCTTCCCTTCCCCTCCCTCTATTCTTCCCTCCCCACTTCCCTTCCTTCTTTCCTATCCCATCTTCCCTCCTTTCTTCTCTTTCTTGACTGACAGTCTCACTATGTTGCCCAGCTTGGCCTTGAACTGTTAAATTCAGTGGATCCTCCTGTTTCAGCCTCCCAAGTAGCTGAGACTACCGCCACACACCACTGGACTCAGCTTGCACTCACAAACTTCAAGTGCATTTCAAAAACCAATGTTTTAGCCAAGCATGGCGACACATAGCTATAATCTGGGCCCTGGAAGGCTGAAGCAGGAGGATCGCCATAAATTCAAGGCCAGGCTGAGCTACATAGCAGGACCTTGTCTCAAAACAGAAATTCTCACAGGCAAAAAGTTAGCTTCTTACTTGGTGACATTCATGGCTTTGAGTGTTTATGAGTTCGGTGATCAGTTGGTTCTCTTGCTATTAAGCTCATAGTTATGGGTACCCTTCCTCCTAAGAACCTGTACATGAACTGGAATATATAAGACAGATTAAAAGCAGAGCATTTTGGCATGTCGGGGGCCACACAGTCCTGGGTCTCTCTGATTCGGCTCTTGCCTGGAGGACGCACTTGGAGAATCACGGAGCTAGATCTGTAGCAGCCGACAGAGCCGCAGTTCTAGTGAGATGCAGCGCATCAGCTCCGGCAGCAAGTCGCACCCTGTACTGGAATCTGGTTCCCAGCTTGGGAGCCTTGTTCTTTGTAGCACTGCTTTTCGCTGTTCCAAATGTGCCTCCTACAAAGTAACTTTCTCTTTAGTTACCTGGTAATAACTTGAAGCAACTAGAGGACCTTGGGAGCCTAATCAAATACATAGCCACAAGCTGTGTAATTAGGAGCATCTGTTTCTATCTGTTGTGTCCAGAGCGGACCACGTGAGTGCCTGCTCCTCGGTATTCTCACTGCCAGAGATTAGAGAAGATGAGTCTGTCTTCAAAGAGTCCATTGCAGTGAAGATGATAAATGTGTAATAGAGGTGTTCGGGGTGCACACTGACCCCTCCAGAGAAGGTGAGGCAGGGGCGTGTTAGGAGAAAAGGCTGGAGAAGTCTTGGAGATGTACCTGCAAACCATTATTCCTAAAATAACTACGAGGGACACATTTGCCAGTGAGATCGCTCTGACCTGGAGATGGGGCCAGATGGACAGGTGAGGTGTGAGCAGCAGTGCACACAGGGCTGGATGGAACTGGTGAGGAGAGGACAGTGCAGAGCGAGGCTCAGGTTTCTCACCTGAGCAGCTGGCTGAGCAGCCTTTGGCCAAGATGCAAACCCCACAGGAAGAACAGGTTTGGGCTGAGGCTGAGTTTGGTTTGGGACTTTCGGAGGTTGAGGTGTTTGCAAAGAGTTCTGGTAAATAGTACAGTGAGGAACGAGATCATCAGGTTGAGCCCAGATTACTTTCTGGCTGCAGATAGAATCTCTCAGTCGTCAGCACTGGTGGGACTTGACACTGGCAGCTGGTCACTGGAGCAGGGGACATAAAGGGAAAGACCTTGAGGAGCATAGACAATATCTCAAAGAGCTTTGAGAGGGGAGTAGTTAGCAGAGAAGAAATTGCAGAGGCCACCTACGGTAAGGAATGAGAAATACCTGTCAGCCAGGAGTGGAGCTGTACACCTACAATCCCAAACCTCGTTGGCTGAGGCAGGAGAATTGCTAGTTCGAAGGCCCACCTGACCTACACAGTTAAACACCAGCCTGATTTACAGATATGGTGAGAGTCTGTCTCAAGACAAATTTTTTTGTACCAGGGATTGAACTTGTGACCTTGCACTTGTGAGACAGACACTGGAACCATTGAGCTAAATCCCCAGCAAGACAAAATTGTTAAAACCACAAAAATATCTTTTGGATACTGGAACCTCAGTTAAGAAGGTTCAGTAGAGGGTTAAAAGTAAATTGAAGCTACATTGTGTGGCGTGAGGGGTGAAAGCAGAGAAAATAGGGAGAGTGAGGGGCTATTCTTTGAAGGTATAAAAGGAAGGAGAGAGGCTGGTTTGCTGAGGGAGATTTTGAGTTAAAGATAGGTTATTTTCTTTATTTCAGAGAGACTTTCACATGTTGAAATGCCGCATAGAAGGAGCTAGTGGTTCTGCTAGAGAGGGTTTCCTCCTTTTGTGACAGATCTCGAAGATGACAGTAAGACACAGCTCCCCTTGCAGCTGTCCACCGGTAAACGAGGGTGGCCACCTCATCTGGCCCATCCAGAGCTTGCTTTCTTGTTTTTAGCCCTGGAAGCCTGTGTTCCCGGACACCCCTCAGAGGGAGCAAACCATCTAGTGTGGCAGTGCACACACACCTCTAATCCCAGCACTTGGGAAGCCTAGACAGGAGGATCGTTATGAGTTCAAGGCCTATCTGGGCTACATAGTGAGTTCCAGGCCAGCCTGAACTACAGTGTGAAACTTGTTTCAAAAAATACACAAAAAAGAAGGGCAAACCAAGATGACTGGCTACCCTCAATCTGGACTGGAGAAGTAAGAAATCCAGAAAAGGTGACATATCTGGAGGCCCTGCCTCCCACACAACCTACTGCAAGGAACAGAAGAACATGCACGTGCTAACTGACTGATACTTCAGCGGCTCCAGAGGTGGTACACGATTGACTTAGAGCCAGCAATCCAGCAAATAGAATGAGCTGTGATAAGGAAGGATTAGAAGGAGATTAAAGATGAGGCAGTTGAAATAATGGCTGCAAGCAATGGATGCCGGCTTAAATGCTGTAGGTGTATTCAGTAAAGAAAACAAACTTCAGACAGTCTGCCAGAAACAGGAAACAGGAAAGACATGGAGGTAAAATAAAAGACGACTATGGGAGGCAGAACAATGGATGATAAGTTTTAAGAAAGGAAGACTGAAGGGGCTGTTGATTAATAAGTGTTATTTCTGAAGCTCTCTCCGCACAGGAACCCAGTGAAATACAGTCCCGCAGAACAGAGAGCAGGGGCCCCGACGGCAGGAATGGAGCCCGGATGTGAACAGCGTGTGCAAGTTTGCACAAGTAGAAGGTGGAGACGCCTTGCTCTGTAGCGCTGGGCCACACTGCCTTGCGGTGAAACACTGAAGCCAAGTTATCCCAGCAGTTATTTGAGTGTTTTTTTTAATTGTCTCCCAAGTGCCAGACTCAATTCTGCTGCTGGAAAAATATCAAAGAGCAGGGCAGATTAAGTCCATTTTAAATGGAGCTTAAATTCTTGTTCAGTGAGAAGAAAAATATACAAGTAAACAATTAAGAGTGTTTCGATAAGTCCTGTGAAGAAAAACCTGAGGAACAAGGTAGAGGGACTAGGGTGTGTCCTGGCATGTCCCTGCCGCAGATGGCCCTCAGGAAGGATCGCCGGAAGGGGCCTCACCGACTCCACCACGAGGTGGGGCAAGGGAAGGGCGGGTGCCCTGGGCATAGCCCAAGGCTGGAAAGAAAGCCAGGGTGGTGCCTGCCCAGTGAATGGGGGAGATTTAAAAAGCACCAATGAGAGAAGTAGCTAGGGGCAGATCAGAGAGCCTGTTAGGCCACAGTAAGGCTTTGGGATTTTATTTTAATTGCAACAGAAGGAGCTGAATATTTTTAGTTTATATGTTTGTCTAGCAAAAAAATATGATCTGTTTTAAGTGGTAGAGGATGAATCTGGCTGCTGTGTGGAAAATGGACTGTGAAGGTATGATAGAGACATGGAATAGGGAAGCACATTGTATCTGCTACAATTTATTATGTGTGTAGAAGGAAAATATCTTGAAATAATAGTTGAGCCTTTGTCCTGAGCTACAGCCCCAGCCCTTTTTATTTTGAGATGTGGTCTCACCAAGTCATTAAATTGTCCAGCCTCAGCCTCCCAGGGGGATGGTGATGGGATTACAGGCGTGCACTACCACCCCTGGGCTTTTTAACTTTTTTTTTTGAGACAGACTCTTGCCATGTAGTTCAGACTAGCTTCGAACTCACTATGTCCCCAGGGTTTGAAGTTGTGGCGATCTTTCTGCCTCAGCCTCCCAAGTGCTGGGATCACGGTGCGTGCCACCATGCTTCACTGTGTGTTGCTTTCCATATCGCCTTCTGGGCCTTGGGACCCCTCCTAGTCAGCCCGAGACATTTACGTTACCTTGAAGAATTAGTGTGTGTTGGCTGGGAGTGCAGCTCAGTGGTAGAGCACTTATCTAGCACATGAAAGAGACCCTTGAATTTAATCCCCAGGAGCAGAAGCAGCAACAAAGAATTGGCATTTTTTTAATAGCAAGAATGCAAATGGAGAGGAAAAATATATATATCTAATTTTTTTAACTCCCAAAGTAGGCTCAATGCGGACTCCCACACCAATGGGGTTTGAAGGCCAAGTGAGAGACTTAATAGAGAGAATGGATTTTGAGAACCCCAAGTGTTCTGAAAGGAGCAAGGTGTTGAGGTTCTGACTTGGGGGACCCGGCAGAGTGCCTGCCCCCCCCCTTCTTCCAGGGACAGGAATTCAGGACTCTGAGACTGGCAGCCACAATGGGAGTTGGGATTATTGAGATCACAGTGGTGTGTGACAGAAACAGAGGGGCAAAATCAGCAGGCCAGCTGGGTTGAGGCAGCTGGGCCTCCTTGGTCACCAGCCGCAGAAGTGAAGCCTGCCAGTGCCGCGCACCACCAGAGCCATGTTCTGTGAACACTTAACTCTGGTGGTTTGGGAATCTTGGAAGCCTTGTCACGCGAGGGATCTTGACATCTGTCCCCACCATCTTCGAGACATTGAGCAGGGAAGCTGGTCCATTTCACACAACTCTACTCAGGAAGCCGACTGACTGATTGGTTGGGGGAGCATCTCTGTACCCCTCATATCAGGCTGGCACTCTGCAGGTCATTATTATGCAGAAGGAGGGAATGAAAGTCACAGTCTGCTGAGGGAGATAGGAACATAAAAAATCACCTGGGGGCCGGGGATTTAGCTCAGGACCCTTACCACCCACCCCACAGTGCCCCTGGAGCAGGTGCCCTTGGCAATGCCCGTCCCGCCTGTACTGCTCTCTGGGTCCCAACCAATGGACTCTTGGTACATGACCCAAATAGGTCAGTGGTTCTTCCTCTTGTGATTTTGCTGTTCAGGTTCAGAGATATCAGTCTGTGATAGTTTCTTGTTGTTATAACAAAATACCCGAAGCTGAGACATTTCTAAAGGAAAGAGTTTTACGAGGGCTGACTGAAAAGTACTGTGAATGTTTAAATAAAAAAGAAAATTTACTGCAGTTAAAAAGCACATTGATTAACAAGACTGATGCTATAAGTGTGTTTGAACCAGGGGGAGTATTTTAGGTATTTTTGGAGTGTGTCTTTTACTGTAAGAGAATTTTAAAATGTAAGCATTCACCGCGTAGAGCATGGCACTGACTTCTGCGTGGCTCCAGTGAAGGCCTGAGGATGGCATCGCAGTGACAAGAGTATGTGCAGAAAAGATCACATGACGAGATAGGAAGCCAGCCAGCCCAGGGAGGCCGGCCTTGCCTTTATATAAGACTCCTCTAGCAAGCACCCAAAGGTCCTGGAGAGCTTCATCCTGTCTTTCCATCCTGGGCCAGTAACATTATCCCCTTGCTCAAGCCCTATCTCAGAGTCCCATCACCTCAGAACTGCCAGGCAGGACCATGCTCACAGTGTAAGGCCCTCAGAGGCACATCCGTGTGACAGCACAGCCATTTCTGCTGGTCACCTGGCCTGCAAACCAAGGGCTGGTGGCTTTGGGGATCTGCTGAGGGGAACAAGAGAAGCTTCCTGGCTGCTCAGTGGCTTTTGAGATCCTGGTTTCTTGTCCCTCTTGAGGCCGGGTTGTTACCCATGCTTGAGTTCTAACAACCTGAGTTAATAATTTCTGTTTATTGCTAACCTGGCCTGGGTTTGTGTTCTGTGCATCCAAGAGTCTGGATCTACATTCTTGCCACCGAGGTCATCTCCATTCACAGCAGCACTTCCTGGCCCTCCCCATGGCCCAGCACTGTTTGGAGGGCATACCCGCAATAACTCGTGAAATCCTCAATCCATTCCTCCTGTGAGGTGGATACCGCATATCCCCATTTCTCAGATGAAGAAGGAGGCACAAAGAGGGTACGTTTCTTGTCCTCATCCCACAGCTTGGAAGTGGCAGAACTAGAATTTAAATCTGAATGGAACCCATATCTAACACTGCAGTCCTATCACATTTTGTTGAACTAGAAGTTTATTATTTTTAAAAAACTTATTTGCTGGGGAAAATGCAGTTTTAAATGTACATCACCCTGAAGAATCCTGATTGTGCCCTTTCACCTGTCCAGGTGTAGGGTCCTCCCACAGTGGTGGGTAAGGTGGGCTTAGCGCTCAGCCTGGTCTGTGTGGCACACACCTCTACTGCCGGTTCAGCCGGCGTGGTAGAGGAAGCGCGGGAAAGGGCTGGTGAGCCAGGTACAGGCCTTGGCGGCAAAGCTGCTTGTCCGGCGGGAGGCCAGAGCCGCGCCCTGGCACCTGGCAGGCAGCCCAGCCACACTGTTGAGAAAATACCTGGTACAAAGGAATCCTCCCGCCACACTGGCCGCCTCCCCGTGTCCCTGCTGCTCTGCGGCTGAGGAATCCGACCTCCAGGCCAGGCCAGGTCAGGTCCTTACATGGCCTGAGGAGACCAGAGAAGTCTGGATGGGATGCCCAGCCTGGAGCACCTTCCTGGCTGCCCAAGTGGGCAGCTCAGGGAGGATGTGACTCCACAGTGATATCGCCCCATGTCACACAGCTGATTTCCACCCAGGGATGCCAGAAGGCTTTGCCAAAGCTGCTTATCATCACCACCCTCCCCAGGGTGTTCAGGTCAGTGGCGTCACAGCTCTGGGGCCCAGAGCCCCTCAGCAGGTATCTACCTTCTAGCGATGACTTGTCTGAGGTACAGACGGGACAGATGTAGATCTGTGGTGAAGAAGAATCCCTGCCACAGAATTCAGGTCCAGTCATGGGGAGGGGGTGTTGGGGGGTAAACTTGTCCTAGGAGAAAACCCAGAACCATAGAAAGCAGGGAGGCCCCTGGGGCTCTGAGAGGTTGGGCTGGTCTTGATGACACATGCAGAGGGGAGGGCCAGCCTCACTCCTGAGCCAGCCCTGTCTCCTGCACAGGGCTGAGGGTGTGGACCTGGGCTGGGGAGCATCGGGGTGCCGCTCCTTCATTCCAACAGGTCCATTCGAGTAGTACCAGGCCAGCACCAAGCCCCAACACTGTGCTGTGGGGACGGCTGCCATCAGCGCTGCTGCCAGCCCCTGTGTGCCCTCAGTGACTCAGAAGACGCAGCTGTTTTCCCTGGTTATGCAGCCCTATTCCAAGGCCCCCAGCTTTGCCAAGTAGGGCAGGGTGTGGAGGTGGCCTCCGCCCTACCCTTGACTCATCTGTGTGGTC
>PVIR01031687.1:0-19235 GCA_004026965.1 Petromus typicus
TCCTCAAGGTATGTCCATTTAAGTAGAAATGATTCAAACTTATCATTTTTTATGGCAGAGTAATACTCCATTCTGTAGAAGAACCACAGCTTTTTTATCCAGTCTCCAGTGGATGGACACTTGGGTTGTTTCCAAGATGTAGCAATCACAAATTGGGCTGCTATAAACATGGGTGCACATATGTCACTGTGATATGAGTTTTTTAATTCTTGTGCGTATATACCTAGCAGGGCAATGGCCGGGTCAAATGGGACCGTCAAGCCTAGCTTTTTGAGGATTCTCCAAACTGATCTCCACAGGGGTTGTATGAGTCTACAGTCCCACCAACAGTGGAGAAGAGTTCCTTCTTCTCCGCAGCCTCGCCAACATGTGCCGTTGGCTGAATCTGAAATGGCAGCCATTCTATGTGGAGTGAGATGAAATCTCAATGTTGTTTTCATCTGCATCTCTCGAATGACTAATGATGTTATCCGGTTTTTGTTTTTTGGTGCTTGGAACTTGACTCCACCGCGCTTGTGTTAAGCATGAGCTCTATTACTATGCTATACGTCTCAGCTCAAGGTTTTTTAAAATTTTATTTTTCATTGATTTGTAAAAGTTTTATTTTAATATCTGGGCATAAGTCCCTTACTGGATAGATGATTTGCAAATGTTCTCTCTCATTGTGTGGGATATCCTTTTAGTTTCTTGGTAGAGTCGTTAGAAGCACAAAAAGTTTTCATTTTAGGTCGGTGCGTAGTCGCGAATCAGATGCTTAGCATGTGCAAAACCCCAGGTTTGATCTCTTGTGTGAGGTTTTTTTTTCATTTTGATGAAGTGAAATTCATCTATTTTTCTTTTGCTGTTCATACTTTTGGTGCTATATCAAAGAATCTGTTGCCAAATGTGAAATCATGACAATTTACCCATATTTTTTTCTAAGACCTTCATAACTTCATTCTAGTAAGATAATATAAACACTACTTACATATAGTTCTAATTACTTTTTCCCTTTTTGCTTTATTTATTTATTTATTTTTTCGGTTTTTTGAGACAGGGTCTCGCTTTGTGGTTCAGGCTGGCCCTGAGCTCAGCCTCAGATTCACATCACAATCCTCCTGCCTCTGCCTCCCGAGTGCTGGGATTACAGGCGTGAGCCACCACACCCGGCACTATGGTATGTGGTACTGGTTGCTGCTGGGTGTGAGTCTCCACACTCAGTATTGTTATGTGGTTACCGGGGAATCGAACCCGGGCCCTTGCGCTTGCAAGACAGGCGCCGGAACCACTGAGCTAACTCCCCGGCCCCCTTTTTGCTTTATTTTTATATATTGTCAAGTGTTATAATTCCAACGGCACCTTATTTTGATTATTAATTAAAATGATGTCTTTTAAAGAAATTTAGAAAAGCAAAAAGTTATATAACTTTTGTTACATTAACTTTATCATTTTTGGTATATGATATCTATCTGGAATTATTTCTTTATCCTGACACAACTCTCCTCTCGCCCATCTTATTTGTGATGTTATTGACAAATATGTCTCTATATGTCACAGAATAAAAGTATATACATGTATAATATGGGCATAATTATTTTGTACGTTTGCCTTTCAAATCAGTTCAAAGAAGAAATAGGAAAAGTAAGCATTTATATTGTCTTGTTAATTACATCATTATGTTTTCTAGTGCTCTTTTTTTTTTCTGTGTAGATTTAAATTACAATCTGAATTTACTTGCTTTCAGTCCTAAGAACTTCCTTTAGTTATTTGTTGTGATATGGTTCCTCTAACAATAAATTCTCCTAGTTTTTGTTTGAGAATGTCTTTATTTCACTTTCGTTTTAGAATAGTATTTGTACTATGTATAGGATTTTTGCTGGACAATGTTTCTTGTGTGAGCATTTTTGAAAGTTAACCTATCACCTCTGTCCTTGTTCATTTGTTCTCTCCATCCTTCCTTCTCTTCCTCTCTTCCCCACCTTCCTTCCCCTCCCACTTCCCTCCTCCTTTATTCCCTTTCTTCCTCCTTTTTGCCTTCTTTCCTTCCATTCTAGTACTTTCCCTCTCCTTCCCCCTCCCCCTCTCCTCCCCTCCCTCTCCCTCTTTCTCTTCCTTCATTGATTTTGAGATAGGTTCTCACTAAGTTGCCCACCCTGGTCTTGAATTTGCAGTCCTCCTCCCTTAGCCTCCAGAGTAGACTAGGATTATAAATTTGTACCACTGTACCTGGTTTGGCCTCCACTGTTTCTACTCAGAAGCCTGCTGCTGTTAATTTTAGGGCTCCTTTGTTAGTGAGGGAAATGTCTTGTTTCTTTTATGAATTTCCTATTGCCTTTGGCTTTCAGTATTTAGTATTATGTGTCTATGGATTTCTGTGTATTTTATTTACTTCAAATTTGTTGAGCTTTTTAGACATGTATATTATTGTTTTTAATACATGTGGGGAGTTTTCAGCTATTATTTCACCAAAATGTTTGCTTTTACTTCCTCTGTCTTCTGGTGTGCTCAATGTATATGAGAAAAAAATAAGGTATCTTTTTTATCAGTACTAGCAATTAAAGCAAGCGGCTTCACACTAAGTTATATCCCTAGCCCTTTTTTATTTTTCTATCTTCAGACAGTCTTGCTAAGTTGCTAAAGCTTGCAAGACAGGCGCCGGAACCACTGAGCTATATCCCCGGCCCTTGAAGGTTATCTTTAAGTAGATTGTTTGACACTGAGCTCAAAAGAATGGAAGACGATTCAGTGACATTTAAAGTACTTGAAGAACGATTATTCAAAAAAAATTAGAATTTATTTTTCTAGCAGTTCCGTGATACTTAAACTCGCTTGAGACATTGGCTTATATAAAGATCTCATTTGCAGGAAGAGGGATTTAAAAAATTTTTTACTTTTTACTAGTGTGTATTTGCAATACATAAAATTACATTTATTTTGATCACACACACACACACACATTTTACCACGCCCGGTGAAAGATTCCTTTTTCCTCCCATCCTCACCAGCATTTTAAACAATTGTGGAGATTTAGCTCAGTTGTTCCGGTGCCTGCTTTGCAAGCATAAGGGCCAGGTTCGATCCCTTAACCACATACAACAATGCCAGGGATGGTGACTCACACCCACCAGCAATCAGTACTATATACCACAGTGCCGGGTGTAGTGGCTCATGCCTGTAATCCTAGCACTCGGAAGGTAGAGGCAGGAGGATTGCTGTGGGTTCCAGGCTTGCCTGGGCTATATAGTGAGCTCAGGGCCAGCCTAAACTACAAAGTGAGACCCTGTCTCAAAAAAAAATTTTTTTTTAGTATATTTTTGCCATATATCCATTTTACAGTCATCTTGTGGAGTGGCTACATATACATAGCACAAGTTACATCCTTGTTTTTCATCCTTTCCTCATCCTTTGCCCTCACTCTCTCTTCCTGTAATTCCTCTTCCCCCATTTTCATTCTTATTAATGTTAGTCTTAGTTCATATTTATGACATATGATGTTTACATTCATTGAGGTTATTAGGTTCCTGTACATGGCATATCTTTATTCTACTTATTTTTCTTTCCATTCTTCCTCATCCCTTACCCCTAGGCTCTTGTACCCCTTCCCATTTACAAGTGATCCATCCTCTTGTCTCCTATCCATCTTCTATTGATCTCCTTGTAATTTGCCCTCCTCAAATGAGAGATAGCGTATGACATATAAGCTTATGATCTGGCTTATTTCACTGAACATTTTCCAGTTGTACCCATTTTCCTATAAATGTCTCAAATTTGTCCTTGTTATAGCTGAGTAGTAGTATTATGTATAGATAACCACATTTTCTTTATCCATTCATCTTTTCGTGGTAATGAAACAAAGACAGACACATGGACCAATGGTATGCAGGCTGCTTCCAGGATTTAGCTATTATGAATTCTGCTGCTATAAACATTGGCATCATTGGTATGCATATATCATTGTGGTATGATATCTTTAGCTCTATGAGGAAGATGTAGGAGAATAATTAGGTCATATAGAATTTCTCATTTTAGTTCATTGAAAAATCTCTATGTTGATTTCCATAGTGGTTGTACTCATTCCCACCAACAGTGTGGGAGGGCTCCTTTTTCATTGCAGCCATGACACCATTTTTTTTTTAAAAAGAGAGGGTGGAGGATTTAGCTCAGTGGTCCTAGCGCCTGCTTTGCAAGGCTCCACCATTAATTTTTGATTTCTTTTCTTTTTTTTTTTTTTTTTTGAGACAGGGTCTTGCTTTGTAGTTCAGGCTGGCCCTGAGCTCAGCCTCAAACTCATCACAGCAATCCTCCTGCCTCTGCCTCCCGAGTGCTGGGATGACAGGTATGAGCCACCACGCCCGGCACTGTGGTATATGGTACTGATTGCTGCTGGGCGTGAGTCTCCATGCCCAGTGTTGTTGTATGTGGTTACTAGGATAGAACCCGGGTCCTTGTGCTTCCAAGACAGGCGCCGGAACCACTGAGCTAAATCCCCAGCCCCCCCGATTCTCAGTTATTCTTGTGCAATTGAGGTTCTCTTTAGAAAATCCTTTCCAGCATCTTTGACTTCAAGTGCTTTATCATTCAGTAGGTTCAGTGTTCCTGTTTTAATGTTTAGGTTTTTGATCATTTTAATCTTAGTTTTGTACTGTCTATGATGAGAGATATAGGTAAAGTTTCACTCCTTTACAGATAGCCACTTTTCCCAGCAGTGTTTGTTGAATGCTTTCTTCTAATGTATGCTTTTGGTTCCTTTGTTGAAGATCAAATAGCTGAATGTGTCTGGGAATGTTTCTCAGTCCTTTATTCTGTTCCATAAGTCCATGTGTCTGTTTTTGTTTCATTACTATTATATTTGTTTTTTTGTTTTTTTGGGTTTTTTTTTGAGACAGGTTCTTGATTTGTAGTTCAGGCAGGCCCTGAGCTCACTATGTATGTAGCCCAGTCGAGCCTCAAACTCACAGCAATCCTCCTGTCTCTGCCTCCCAAGTGTTGGTATTACAGATGTGAGCCACCATGCCCAGCATTGTGGTGTGTGGTACTGATTGCTGGTGGGCATGAATCACTATGCCTGGCATTG
The DNA here is from genome assembly GCA_004026965.1 of Petromus typicus. Taxonomy (NCBI): domain Eukaryota; kingdom Metazoa; phylum Chordata; class Mammalia; order Rodentia; family Petromuridae; genus Petromus; species Petromus typicus. The sequence goes on from PVIR01031687.1 coordinate 5,054, forward strand.
TGGTATGTGGTTACTGGGAATTGAACTCAGGACTTTGCACTTGCAAAGCAGGCGCTAGGACCACTGAGCTAAATCCTCCACCCCTCTCTTTTTTTAAAAAAAATAATTTTTCCCTTCTTTCCATTCTCCACCCCTCCCTTTGTTCCTTTTCCTATTGGGAAATGCTCATCCTACTTCCCAATATCAGTCTTCTATTTTTCTCCTTATACACTTTGGGGTTCTCATACAATGGAAACAATGTAATATTTAAGCTTGTGTGTCTGATTTACTTCATGTCAGGTTAAGGTCTTGAGATGCATCTGTTTATTTAAAAGTGCCTAGGCCAGGGATTTAGCTCAGTGGTTCCGGTGCCTGTCTAGCAAGCGCAAGGGCCCAGGTTCAATCCTGGTAACCACATAACAATACTGGGCGTGGAGACTCACCCCAGCAGCAATCAGTACCACATACCACAGTGCCAGGCATGGTGGCTCACGCCTGTCATCCCAACACTCAGGAGGCAGAGACAGGAGGATTGCTCTGATGTGAGTTTGAGGCTGAGCTCAAGGCCAGCCTGAACTGCAAAGCGAGACCCTGTCTCAAAAAAAACCAAAACAAAACCTAAAAGTGCCTGAAGTTTATCCTTTATGTAAGAATAGTACTCCAGTGTGTATAAATAGTACTCCACTGTATAGTACTAGTATACATAGTACTCCACTGTATATAAATTTTATTTAATTATTCATTTATTGATGGGCACATGGACTGTTTCTAAGATTTAGCTATTATAAATTGTGGTGCTGTAAATATGCGTTTGCATGTATCACTGTAGTATGATGACTTTTTAGTCTTCTGGATGGATAGCTAGAAAGAGAATAGCTGGGTTAAATGGCAGCTCTGGTTTTAATTTCTTGAGGATTCTTCATAGTGATTTCTATAGTGATTGTACCAATTTACACTTCCACCAACAATAGAGAAGGGTTCCTTTTCCCCCAGAGACTTGACAGCATTTGTTACTGGTTGCTGTTTTATTTTATTTTTTTGAGACAAGGTGTTGCTTTTGTAGTTCAGGTTGGTCCTGAGCTCACTATGTAGCCCAGGCAAGCCTTGAACTCAGCAATCTTCCTACTTCTGCCTCCTGAGTGCTGGGATTATAGGTGTGAGCCATCACACCTGGCACTATGGTGTGTGGTCCTGATTGCTGATGGGCATGAGTCACCAAACCTGGCATTGTGATACGTGGTTACTGGGGATCAAACTGTGGACCTTGTGCTTGCAAGGCAGTCACCAGAACCACTGAGCTAAATCTCCAGCCCTATCACTGTAATTTTGTATTATAACTTCAAAGCAGGTATTGTGTTGCCTCCTGTCTTGCCTTTGTTGTCCACAATTGCTTTTGCTATTCTGGGTTTCTTCCAGTTCCATGTGAAGTTTAGGCTTGTTTTCTCTGTTTCTGGGAGGAATACTATTGGTATTTTGATTGATATTGCATAAAGTTTATATACAGTAGTAACATGGTTCATGAATGATGCTTGTGTTCATGAGCAGCTTGGTTTTGTGAACAGAGAGGTTCTGCAGAATTACGCTTCTGTTTATGAACTCCACATTGGGTGACAAGCACAACTGTGGCCATCTTCACTGCCCCAACACGTAGTAATAGCTTTCTCTAGTTGAGATGAAGTTGTAGACAGACTTTTACACCTTAGCTGTGAGGCTTATTTTGTTTGCTTTTTTTTTTTTTCCCCAGCACTGGAAATTGAACTTGTGATCTTGTGCGTGCCAGGCAGGCATGGTACCCCTGAACTACATCCCTAGCCTGTTTGTGTGCTTTTTAGCACAAACAGTACTGTACAGTATTATTCAATCTAGCATGGTTCCAATGAAAGTGAGAGCAAGCATGGTGGAGAAAAAAATGTGCAGAGCAGTAGTGAACATGACAGCAGTGTGCAGAGTGGTAATGAAGATAACCAGAAAACAGAGAGCATTAATGAATGTGATAACCATATGTAGACCAATAACAAAGGTATTAAGAAAGTACAGACCAGGAATAGTAAGAAGGTTTTGAATAACCATTGAATTAGAGGAGTAAGTTGTAAAAAAGCATGAGTGTGATATTTGTATAACTGATCTGGCCTCAGAGTACAAGATAGTGAAGTTGACAGTCTTTACTATTTTGAAGAATGAAGATGCCATCAAAGGAGCTGATGTGAAAGGAGTAGCAATGTTGATCAATCAAAGGACACGAGTGCTGGAAGAGGTGGAAAAACTTTTGTTAGTGTAGTTGAATGAAAAATAGTTGAATGAAAAATATTTGAATGAAAAATAGCTGAATGTCAGCTGCTTGTGCTTCCAGATGGTCTCAGATACAGATTTTAATCCTTAAAGAATTCTGCAGGGAACATTACAGTATCCTTTCTTGTGGAAGGTTAATTGAGAAATCCTGGGCAAGGCTCTCTCTAATCACTTAGATTTGCCTGTAGACAGGAGAGAGACTTTTTTTGAGACACGGTCTTGCTTTGTAGTTCAGGCTGACCCTGAGCTCAGCCTCAAATTCACACCACAGCAATCCTCCTGCTGCTGCCTCCCAAGTGCTGGGATTACAGGCATGAGCCACCTCATCCGGCACTGTGGTATGTAGTACTGATTGCTGGTAGGCATAAGTCACCACGCCTGGCATTGTTACATGTGGTTACCTGTATACTTAGGCACTTGCAAGGCAGGCACTGGAATCACTGAGCTAAATCCCCAGCCTGGGAGAGAGACTTTGTAGAAGATCCTGAGCCATCAGTTGACCAACCAGATTTGCAACCAGCCCTTATGAATTGAATTCATAAGTCCAGGGTACATTGTATGTGGTAGGCACCTTTATTGCTGGTAGCAAGATGTTTTTAGGTAGAAACTATTTTTCAGGATGTCTTCCAGGTGTAGTTAGCTATTGACCTTTGAGTATGTCCCAGGATCCTACTAACTCTGTGTGATGGATTATTGAGGATGAAAGGTTACAGCCTACTTGAGCTAGTATCCAGTTCTTTGGTAAAGGACTGTAGTATTATTTATGACCCCCCAGAAAATCTAAGTATATAAAACCAAACCAATTGGTCACAACAAGTATGTCATTTTGGCTAAAGTAGTATAATCAGCAATAACAAATAGCATCGAGCACAGAGTAGATAATGAGAAACTATAGTAACTAACACCTTGCTGCCTTGAGCCATAGGTATACGATCTATAGTTATAAAACAAACTCTGAGACAAATAAAATAATTATCTACAGTAAATACCTATTCAAAAGAACAATTTTACCCATTTTTACCATAGGATAGTACTCAGCCATGGTAAGATATAGTTAATCACCTACCTATTCATAAGGGTAAATGGTGTGTATATGGATGCCTGAAGAAAAAAAGATATAGACTATGAAAAATAAAGCATAGGAATATATGAAGAATGTGGTAAGGTTGATATAAAAGTCCTATTAAGTAAGGAGTAAAGAGAAATTTTAGTATCTGTGCTACCAAAGCAAGCACAGGATTAAAGGGAAATTGATACCATAAGATAGTAGTAACAGAAAAACAACTAGGAGAATAATAAATAATAGGAGGGGAGCAAAAGAAAATAAGTATAAGGAAGCAAGTTGAAAGAGAGAAAGCAATAGGAGAGAGAAGAAAGAGCTATTCAAACAAGTAAAACAAAGTAAATAAAGGAATAAGACAAGAAAATGTGTGGTAATATTCCCCATTTCACCAAAAGAAAAAGAGCAGTAAAAAAAAAAAATCAAAGACACATCAATGGAGTTTAAATAAAAATCATGTTAAGTGAATGGAGAAGTTAGGAAAAACAAAACAAAACAAAGCTCCTACATATTTCCAGAAATATATTTTCTTCCAGAGTCTGCAGTTTTTAATGTTAGAAATCACATTCCTCTTTACCCATTTTTTATTCTGTGAGTTTGTATGAAGATTACTTAGTTCATGGGGCCCCTCTCCATAATCCTGTTTGTGGCAGTTGTTTACACTGGAGCATTAGACCAGGAAAGGTGTTTCGGTTTTTGTTTGCCTCCAGTTTCCAAGTACCTGTGAACCTTGGTGATTATCTTCCTAGTGTCTTGTGCATATCTATCATTCTGAATTATAACTTGTTTTAAATATGTGTATGCTGTTGCCTCTAGCCTATTGTGATGATTTATATGCAGAAAGAAAGATTTAATGTACATGTGAGAATGATATTCTTTGACTAATTATCCTAGTCAATTTAGGCTGCTGTGACAAAATACAATAATTTTGGTAGCTTATAAACAAATTCATTTCTCACAGATTACAGTGCTAGTAGTTTTGTGTGTGGTGAGAGCCCTTTCATGGATTCTGTGGTTTAGCTCTTCTCACGTAGTCAAACAGGTGATGGAGTAGGCAAAGCAGCTCTGTGATACTCTTTTGCTTCTTCATCTGTTTGTTTCTGTGGTACTTTGGATTGAACTCAGGGCTTTTGCACATAATGATCTACTACCGAGCTATAGGGTCAGCCCTTTCTGTTTTGTTTTCAGATAGAATCTCACTGTATTGCCCAGACTAGCCTCAAACGTGTGATTTTTCTGCTTTAGTCTCATTTGTAGCTCGTACTGGTATGTGCCTGCGTGATAGCTTGGGGATTCTTCATAAGGGTACTAATCACGTTTTTGAAGGTTTTACCTTATTACCTAATCACTTTCCAGTGTTCCCCACTTCTTAATACTATTACACTGATGATAAAATTTCAACAAGGGCATTCTAGGAGTACACAGTGTTCAAACCATAGCCTATTTTACATAGGAATCAAAAATATTTGTTTTAAGTTTAAATTTATTTGTAAACTGATATATAGATATATAAAATGTATATACTTTATTTATTAGGTGATATGTTTTAGTATTTGCATACATTGTACAATTTTAACTTGTATAGGCAGAATAAATAACAACTAACCATAATTCTAATATGTATCTTTTTTTTTTTTTGAGACAGGGTCTTGCTTTGTAGTTCAGGCTGGCCATGAGCTCAGCCTCAAACTCATAGCAGTCCTCCTGCCTCAGCCTCCCGAGTGCTGGGATTATAGGCATGAGCTACCACACCCAGCATTGTGGTATGTGGTTCTGATTGCTGCTGGGCGTGAGTCTCCACACCTAGTACTGTTGTGTGGGTACGAATGGAACCAGGCCCTTATGCTTTCAAGACAGGTGCCAGGCGCCAGAACCACTGAGCTAACTCCCGGGCTTGTATCTTCTTAAAGATAGAACTGACTACATATCTATCACTCTGAATTATAACTTGTTTTAAATATGTGTATTTCTAGTAGAAAGAACATTGATAAACAGTCACAAGAGTTGAGTTCAGGTCTTAGCTCAGGTGATAGGAAATTTTAGAACAAAGCATTAAAAAATCATTAAACAGTAATTTGCAATGAGTGGAAAGAAAAAACTAGTAGGAAGCAGATAGCTGGGTTTCAGGACAAGCAAGATATTGTATACTAAATTAATTGTTCAGATGAGAATGTCAGAGTACTGAAAAGTACTATTTTGACTTCAATAAGACTTTTAATTGTGATTCTAGTAAGCTAAAAATGAATTATACTCAGTACTAAGAGGTCTTGAGTTAGTAGTGTCAGTCTTACTGTAAATACAAAATTTAAAGGTATCTGTGTCACCGTCTTATTGCTGAGACAATATATTAAAAGAAGAAAGGTTTATTTTGATTGTTTGTAAACGTGTCAGTTCATAGTTGGTAGGCTGCAAGGCAGAGTAGCATGACAAAGGGGCATGGCAGAGTAGAAATAGCCCATGGCAGAGCACGGGAGAGGTAGTAAGGCAGCAAAGCCTGCCTTCTATCTTTCCCTTTATATTCCATCTAGAATATAAATCCAGTGATTGTTACCATCCACACCCAGGGTGGGGTTTCCATGATCCACATCCAGAATTATGCTAAACCAATTTAGTTATCATAGATACCAATCTGTAGTCATATATCCTTAATCCACATTCACACAGCCTAGATCCAGCTACCTCCAGAAATCTCCACCTTTGAGTACATGAGGTTTTGGGGGATATCTAGATATAGGCCATAACATTCTGGCTCTGCCTCCCAAAAGACCTATGTGGATTCCTTTATACAAAAGACATATATACTAGTACCTTGGTTGATGAACATTTTTGTCTGTGATTTGGTTCACTAGCAGAAGTGTTCAGCAAAATTTCATTTCTGTTTGCAAACTTTTTATTGGTTAATGAACATGAGCGTGGCTATCTTTCATGCATAAACATGAATGTGACCGTCTTTTCCAGAATCATGGAACAAATTAAATTCATGAACTGAGGTACTACTATGGTCCATTTCTAAGACTTGTCTACATTCTTTTTCAGCATTGATGAAAAGGCCACATTCAAAGTCTTCTCTGAGATTTAAGGCAAACTCTAATCAGTGAGTCCCTGTGGAGATGAAAAGAAAGTTAAACACAACAAAATGAAATCTTTTTTTTTTTTTTTTAGGTTTTTTGAGACAGGGTCTTGCTTTGTAGTTCAGGCTGGCCCTGAGCTCAGCCTCAGACTCACATCACAGCAATCCTGCCTCTGCCTCCCGAGTGCTGGGATTACAGGCGTGAGCCACCAAGCCCAGCACTGTGGTATGTGGTACTGGTTGCTGCTGGGTGTGAGTCTCCACGCCCAGTATTGTATGTGGTTGCCGGGGAATCGAACCAGGCCCTTTCGCTTTCAAGACAGGCGCCAGAACCACTGAGCTAACTCCCCAGCCCAACACAACAAAATGAAAGATGGAGTAGATATTGTTGACGAGATATGCAACAACTGTGATATCACTTAAAACACAAAGTATGGCTGATGGTTGTGTTTTACTCAATCCTAAACATGTCAGGCATAAATAGTGTACACAGAAAAATTATTAATATTAATATATTAACATCATAAATATAAATAATACATAAAATAATATTAATATTAAATCATAAAATTCATATCATATCATTATAATATATTATATACTTATATAATTTATATCTATAATATATTATGATTTATAATTTATATATTTTATAATATATATTTATATATAAATATATGATATATACATATATTATATTTATAATTATTATATTATAAATTTATGATATAAGATATTGATATTATTAATATAATATAAATATTGATATTAATATTATTTATATTATTTTCTTTGTACAAGTGTACAAAGAAAATAATAAACACAGAATATCACAAAGAATTTTTCTTAGAAGATTAGGACCGGAGTTGATAAATAATCAATTACAACAGAGGAACTTCAAAGAACTCCAAAGAGTTCTCTGGCAGATCAGTGAACAGACAGGTAAAACATCACAAAATTTCGTAAATAAACAGGAAGACCAGCAAGATGTTAAGTTTGTCCTATCAAAGAAGACAGGAAAACAAAGCACAGGTGCTATTAGTGCAAACCATACTGGTGTATAGAACATGCTATTTTTTTAAATTTAAATCTTTATTGGTACATTATGAATACACATCATCGCATTCAACATTGAGAGTTTGTACCAGAATATGACACTACTTGATTCTCATTTTTTCCCCTTCCCCCCACCCACTCAGTAACCCTCCCATCCCCTATATACATAAGCTTTGTTTCCTTTTTTTTATTATTACTATCACATTCTTTTCCCCCTCAGAACATGCTGTTTTTGTGTGTGAAAGCTGCCTTAGATCTAATAATGGAAGAAATAAAATTATTTTTGTGGTAGAATTTTATTTTTATTTTCATTGTAATTCACATAGGAATTTATTTGTGCTGTTATTTTTTAGATTTAGTAAGGAAACAATTGATGTAGAAAATGTTGATTATTCTGAGCATTCAACATATACTTGGTATTTTATTGTATTGATATATTATTTTCCTGATAAGTGCATATCATATAATATGGTAGGAAGCTCCTGACAAAAGAGGCAGATAAGAGAGGTGACAAATCTGACTTGCCAGATGGGAAAGGAAAGCTTAGCACGTGTGCTGTCAGTGTGAACGAGACTTGTGTATGGAACACACTGTTGTCATATGTGAAGACTGCCTTAAGTGTGTAATTGAAGCAAAGATTATTTCTGTAGTAGAATTTTGTTTGTTTTTACTGTAGTTCACTTAGGAATTTATTTCTGCTGTCATTTTTTAGATCTTGTAAGAGGTAAACAGTTGATATTGAAAATTGAAAATGTTAATATTTATTCTACCCACTAATTACATATTGAAAATTTAATATTTTATTGATATTTAATTTTCCTATTAGGTATACATTCTTTAATATAATAATATTCATCAAATTAAAATTAATAATTCAGTATATAAATACTTCTTAAAATAAACATGGGTGTGATACATTGTCATAATGTGCCTTTTCTAAAAATTTGCCATAAGGAAAATGAATGTGGTAAAATGAAAATGAATGTAATAAAGAAGAAAGGAAACAAAGATTATGTATATAGGGTAGGCCGTTGCAGGGTGGGCTGGAAAGGGAAAAAATGAAAATCAAGTCTTGTCATATTCTGGTACAAACTGTCAATGCTGAATGCAGTGATGATGTGTATTCATAATGTACCAATAAAGATTAAATAAAAATTTTCCATAATACCCTTGGCAACAGGAGACAAGGTTTATTTTGGCTCGCAGTTTGTAAAGGTTTCAGTTCATAGTTGGCTAGCTCCACTGCAGGGGCCATGGCATAGGGGCTGGCAGAGGAGAAACATGGCGGAACAGGCAGGAGGCAGGGAAGAGTAAAGCCTCTCTTCAGTCTTTCCCTTTATGTTTCATACAGACTACAAGCTCACTGATTGTTGCAACCCACACCCAGGGTGAGACTTCTATCACCCCCATGCAGAATTTAGTTAAACTGATTGAATCAATTTAGTTATCACAATTAATCTGTATTCACACACCCTTAATTCATATCCACACAGTCTAGATCCAGCTACCTCCTAAAGTCCTGTCTATGAAGCTTTGGGGAACATCCAGATACAAGCTTTAACACAAGGGTTTTAAGTTTTAAGTGTTAAAGAGGATAAAACAGTTGGTGTACAAAAGATATAACACAGTATAGTATAGTGAACATTGGGTCAGAGTGCCTAAACATCTGAGCTTGATTTCTACTCTTAATTACCTTGGACAGATCATGTGTTCCTTTCTTCAGATTTTCTAAATGAATAGGTTTTTTTTTTTTTTTTGTATTGGGGATTGAACTCAGGACTGAGACAGGTGTGGTCACATCCCCATCCTAGGAATAAGATTTGACTCCTAGAGCCAGGATGTAGCCTAGTGGCAGCATGCCTGCCTCTCAAGCCTAAGGTCCTAAATTCAATCCTCAGTACAAAAAGAAAAAAAAGATTTGACTGCTAGATCTTTAAGGTGTCTTTTTAAATCTTATTTCTCAATTCTGATCCATTGGGACTGGCTATTTGTATATAGTGCTTCTGTTTTTAAGCTTATTTTATTGCTAGTGTTAGTATTCCAGAAGCAACATAGGCTAAGTGAAGGTTGACATGAATTTTTAATGTGGCAAATATGTATTGTCCTACTCTTCATCCCATACTACTTGCAGATATAAAAATAGGAGTAGAAGAATCGAGGTTAGGGCCAGGGATTTAGCTCAGTGGTTCCGGCACCTGTCTTGCAAGCTCAAGCATCTGGGTTCGATCCCCGGTAACCACATAACAATACTGGGCATGGAGACTCACCCCAGCAGCAACCAGTACCACATACCACAGTGCCAGACATGGTGGCTTACGCCTGTAATCCTGGCACTCGAGAGCCAGAGGCAGGAGGATTGCTGTGATGTGAGTTTGAGGCTGAGCTCAGGGCCAGCCTGAACTACAAAGTGAGACCTTGTCTCAAAAAACCTTTAAAAAAAAAAAAAAAAAAAGAATCGAGGTTAGTGATGAGTTTAGTATTTGCTAAATATTAGTGAAATGTAAGTGGAAAGGAAGAAAATGTAAATTAAATTCTGAAATCATCCAGGGAATGGAAGTACTTTATAAGGAGTGGTGTGGAATAGCATGAGTGCTTAAAATTAATTAAGTAAGTGTTGCATGGCTGTAAATGATAATGAATGGAAATATAAGGTCTTAGTATAAAAGTGGTACTGAGGATTAAGAAGAATTCAAGGAACTCATTCAGAAATAGTTCAATAAATAACATTGCTCTAAAACATTTACTTTCTGAATTAGTGCTTATGATTAGTAGGTGGGCCATGCAAAGTGATGTGCACCTGTAATCCCAGCTACCCAGGAGACCAAGGCAGGAGGTTTGCAAGTTTGAAACCAGCCTGGGGAGTAATAAGAACCTGTCGCAAAAGAAAAATGGGCCGGGGATATAGTTCAGTGGTAGAGTACTCTTCTATTTGATCCCTAATTTTAACCACACACACAAAAATGATTTGTAGTGGAAAAGTTTATGACAGTGTTGGTAAACTTTCTTTTCAAAAGGTAGGCCCTTTGAGAAAGAATCTTTACCAGCCACCTCGCAGACAAAGGGCTACTATCTAGAACATATAAAAGGCTTAAAAAAAAAATCAATCCACCCAAATTTAAAGACTCAGTTCAAAAATGGGCATCTGAAATGAACAGACACTTTTCAGAGGAAGAAGTAAATGCAGCTAAGAAGCATATGAAGAAATGTTCAACATCACTAGTCATTCGAGAGATACAAATGTTGAAAACAACATTAAAATTTCATCTCACTTCACAAAGAATGGCTGCCATTTCAGAATTAGCCAGCAACAAATGTTGGCAAGGCTGCGGAGAAGAAGGAACCCTTCTCCACTGTTGGTGGGAATGTAGATTCGTACAACCCCTGTGGAGATCAGTTTGGAAATTCCTCAAAAAGCTAGGATTGGAGGTCCCGTTTGACCCGGACATCACTCTGCTAGTATATACACAAAAGAATTAAAAGACTCATATCACAGTAACATATGTGCACCCATGTTTATAGCAGCTCGGTTCGTGATTGCTAAATCTTGGAAACAACCCAAATGTCCATCAACTGGAGACTGGATAAAAAAGTTGTGGTTCTTCTACACAATGCAGTATTACTCTGCCATATAAAATGATAAGTTTGAATCATTTATACTTAAATGGACGTACCTGGAGGACATCCTCATAAGTGAAATAAATAAGTCACAGATGTGTAAATATCGTATCTTTTCTCTGGTGTGAGAAAATAAAGATGTAAATGAGTTCTAGAATGTATGTTATATATGTGAAATAGAAAACTCAAAGCGAAATGGGATGAAGGGTGAAAAATGAGATTATAACAAAGAAGAAAGGAAACAAAGTTTATGTATATAGGGGGTGGGGGTGGTAGGGTGGGTAGGGCTATGGGAAAAAGTGAGAATTAAGTTGTGTCATATACTGGTACAAATTCTCATTGTTGAATGCAATCATGATGTGTATATGTAATGTACCAATAAAGATTTCAATTAAAAAAGAAAAAAAATGTAGGCCCTTTGAAAATCAAATAAAAGCCATGGAATTTCTCCCTAGAAAAGTGCACATGCATAGGTACTTTATTTTGCATACAGTTTGAGGGGGGCCAGATACAAACAACACTTAAAATCTCCTGATCAATATAATGCAGGCTGATGGGGCTCTCTTTAATGAGGTTTCTGAATAGCCAAAGGAAGAGTAAAGTACACTTAACACTGAGTAGTAGGGATAGAAATGGAATGGATGGCAAATGCAGTATTATATTGCTATTCAACATTATCTTAAAAGTTTGTGATTTTTTTCACAAAGAAGTATATTCTTTCCCATATTGCAAAATAGATATATAACAGAGAGAAAATTGTATGTTCTGTGTATGATTTTATCCTGTAAGTTTTTTGCCTTTAAAAAAAATTCAAATCTTTATTGGTACATTATGAATACACATCATCATCACATTCAACATTGACAGTTTGTACCAGAAAATGACATGACTTGATTTCTCATTTTTTCCCTTTTCCCCCACCCTGCAACCCCCACCCCCTACATACATAAGCATTGTTTCATTTTTTCTTTATTACTGTAACATTCTTTGCCTTTTAATTGTATGAAATCATAATAAAGACATAAGGAAAATATCCTAGTCTTACCTCTGAAATAATTTCCTATTTTTCTTAATTTTCTATTTGAATTTTTATTCTAACGTACACATTATTTTTACATTGTTGAGTAATCTAAAACTGTTTCTTTCTATATATAAAGCACTGTTTTCTTGGTACTTAGTCCTCACTAAAATTAGGCCTTTTGGTTATTTAAAAATTTTTTAATTGTAATGGTTATATTAAAAGGTTACATTTTGGGGTTTTTTTCCCCTTTATTTTCTAGAAATGTGTCTCCTTACTCTTAATTTGTGCCCTCTTAATTCTCTTACAGAATTTGTCACAAGTGAGTAGATTTACTTTTCAAGTTTTGCGGCTGGCCCTGAGCTCAGCCTCAAACTCACATCAGAGCAGTCCTCCTGCCTCTGCCTCCCGAGCGCTGGGATTGCAAGTGTGAGCCACCACGCCCGGCACTGTGGTATGTGGTACTGGTTGCTGCTGGGCGTAAGTCTCCATGCCCAGTATTGTATGTGGTTACCAGGGATCGAACCCCAGTCCTTACACTTGCAAGACAGGTGCTGGAACCAGTGAGCTAAATCCCCGGCCCGTACTTTCAAGTTTTTTATGTTATTGTTGATCTTCACAGTAACCTGTGAAGTAGTTGAACATTTTATGATGTTAGCAATGGCTTATTCTGTCCTTTTTAGTTTCTCAACTTCTGCCCTAGCCTTTAGGCCTTTGTTACTCTATGCATGACTTTTTCCCTGCCTCTGGGGAATTACTTTTCCAGTCCATCTCACACAACACATCCAGATTGTTCTTTCTGAAATACTTTTATCATCTTACCTGTAACCCAAAGTGGTCTCTACACCTTCCCTTGGTATTCATTGCCTTAAAAATTTCCACTGAACTTGCTTGATAGCTATATTACTGTTTTCTCAGCAAATGTCTTATGCCTCCAATTGTTTTAATTGTTCCTTGAACCTTGTTTTCATTTATTCCATACCTTCTCGTGTGTAAAATGCCCTTTCTGTTGTTCCTGCCTGATTATTTTTTCTCTCTAGTACTGGAGGTCAAACTCAGCACCCTTGTGCTAGAGAGATAGGTGCGATACCACTGAGCTGAATCTTCAGCATCTTGCCTGTTTCTAAAATCTAAGTTTAATAGTAAATCTTTATCATTTCCAGAGTGAAAAAAAGGTTAGAGTGAGGAAACTATCCTAGAGGTATAGTTTCTCAGGTACTAATATTTTACAGACACCTCCACCCTCATATTGGGAATTGAATTTAGGACTCAGGGCCTTGACACTGAGCTACATTCCTAGTGCTTTTGCTGTGCTTTGCTTTCTTCTTTTCTTCTTCTATTTAAAATGAGACAGGAGCTTCCTAAGTTGCTCATTTACCAAGTTTGAGCTCAGACTTGTGATCCTGCTGCTTTAGTCTCCTAGAGTGCTGGAATTGCTAGCCTAAGGTTTTTTTTTTTTTTTTTTTTAGGCAGGGTCTCACTTTGCAGTTCAGGCTGGCCCTGAGCTCAGCCTCAAACTCACATCACAGCAGTCCTCCTGCCTCTGCCTCCCCAGTGCTGGGATTACAGGTGTGAGCCACCAAGCCTGGCACTGTGGTATGTGGTACTGATTGCTGCTGGGATGAGTCTCCACACCCAGTATTGTATGTGGTTACTGAGGATGAACCCGAGTCCTTGCCCTTGGAAGACAGGTGCCGGAACCAGAGGTAAATCCCCGGCCGACCCCCCGTAGACTAAGCTTTTAAACCCATGCTTTTCAAAATATATGAGAAAAAAGTTAACTCCTCTATTTTAGAGATATATCTGTATAAAATCTGTATGTGTATATATGTATATATACAATATACATAATATATATTATATATTATATGCATATTATATATTATAATATATATTATGCATTATATATTATGTATATTATAATATATCATATAATAATACATTATACGATATGATTTATGATATATAAATATATATTGTACAAATTATATGCATACATATATACATATATATACATATATATACACATATATATACATACATACATATATATATATATATATATATATATATATATATATATATATATATAATT
>PVIR01031688.1:0-19231 GCA_004026965.1 Petromus typicus
AAAAAAAAAAAAAAAAAAATAGAGAAGGAGTTTCTTGGAATCAAGAAGGCTGACATCCGGTAAGCAAACACTCCCTTCTTCCAAGGCAGTGAGAGTGCACCATGCCAACCTTCCTGGATGTGTTCTCAGAGGCTGGGCTCAACTCTGTCCCCCATATGTTGACTTTAGTGGGAGCGCCAGGCACGAATGTCAATGAGAAAAGAGTTAAGAGCAGGAAGCCCCCAGTGACACAGCCAGGCTGTCCCTCAGTGGAAAAGGGAGTCCTTAGTAATGAGCTCTTTTTTAGACTATCACTTTTGTTTTTAAAGATGTGCATTTGAATTCATGCCCGCATCCTGGAATATCTTATGGTGGAGAACTTCTAATTTTCTTTCCCTTCTGAAATTAAGCAGATTCAGGAATTTCATCAGGGGTTTTGATCCCTCTGTGGTTGGACTTGTTTTCAAATGTCACATCTGACTGAAAATATCACAAACCAGGGCTGCTGCTTCTCTCTCTCTGAGACTTGGCAATGGAAAAATCTCATCTAAAATGCATTTTTTTCAACCTGATTACGCCATTCCCTCCACTACTTAATTGGTAGGCTTTCTATTTTCCTTCTCTGTTTCTATTTTTTTGCAGAACAGGGCAAGATCTGCTAACCAATTTATTTATTTATTTATTTAGACCAAGACTCTTGCCATTCCAAGGAAAGGGATCCTGGATCAAAATGGAGTTCAAAGTCCCACTTGGCATCACTCAGTCAACCTTATCAGCAGAAGCCAGACAGATTCTTTTCTAAAATCAGGGTTTTCCTTAAGGCCACCGAGTACAAACGAATCCTGAATCTACATTTGCAGCATCTGTGACCCGGAAATGAGCCCAAGGCAGGCAGGAACAGCTGACCTCCTGTCATTCCTTCACCACTTCCTGATTGATATGTCCTAATCTCCCACGACACTTTCTGATAATAGATAGCATTTGTTGTTCCTGAAAGGTTCGCGTGTAAGTCATTTCTTAGAGATTAGTAAATTATATTAGAGCAAGAACCATGTTGTGCACTCGCGCCGTGTACGGGGTTAGGATTAGATCAACAAGAGGTTGATACCGAGTGAAGCTGAATCTTTTCAAATCATTTAATTTTGTCAGCCCAATATGATACAGAATAAGAGCAAAAGCATTGAGGAACTTAGCCTGTTGATTTTCTTTATGCTAAAACATTGGACTGTATATGAGATGGTTTGAGATTATAGTGGGTATGCTGGACAGCTCTTACCATATTAATGGTATGTTTCTACTTTAAGATCTTGACTTCCTGATATTAACAAAGTTTGAGTGATGACCTAAAATTATTGGAAAGGTATCCCTTTGGAAAAATGGGTAAATGACAACCAATCATCCTCGCAATGTCTCTGGATAATTGGTATCTGCCCTATCTAATTATTCCCATGAAATGTGAGTTGTCTTTCTTAAATTTCTGCAATGCGCCTTGATAGGTCTCAAGTAACAATAATTATCCACTGGCTGGTCAACTGTGCAGATATAAGAAACATACTTGGTTTATTTCAATAAGCCAATAAAAAGCACTAGTTATTTTCAAACTTGATAGTGCATCTATTTTATCACACCACTTCCCAAGAAGCTATTAATCTGATTCTTCAGTTTAGACAACCTAACTTTGGTCCATTTTATATTAAGTTGGACATTTTTAATATATAAGCTTTCAAAATAATTAGAATTCACATGTGGAATTTTTTGTAACCAGAAATTTTAAAATTACACTATATAATTATAATGTACCAGGAGAAACTGCCGAGTGAATAACCTTGTTGCACTGAAATGTTTTTGCTGTAAACAAGTCTATCCTTTAATGGAATATTTGTCAGTGCCTGTATTCAAAGAAGCACTCTCAAAGCATGTGCTCAGAAGTTAGGAAATAATTATATTTCCAAACATAATCTTTTCTAATCATCCCATTTTGTTTTACTTAAAAATAACCTGGGGGTTGCTAAGACAGGCACAATTATCTTTGATCTCGGTTCTAGGTAGCATCCTTCCAGAAAATGATGGGGGGGGGCCCACACAAATAAATTCATAGGTTGAGTTTTCTTTTTCTTTTTCTGAAAATCCTCACTCTAATTACAAATAAATACACTAGCAAGGAACTGCCTCAATTTAGCCTCTGGCTTTTTAAAGCTAGATAAGCAGGAAAGCACTGGATTTATAGTCACTATTTAACAAGTCATCCGTGCAGTCTTAATGCACAGTAATGGGCAGCAGGATGGAGATGAGGTTCAGGACAATTCCTCCAACTTTTATTGAGTACTTGACATACGTAAGGACTTTGTAAGTGCTGGGGGTAGCCGCGTGACGACGATAAAGCTCCTGACTTGCAGAGCTTACTGTAGGGACATAAAAAGGAAAGAAGGAATTCTGAGTCAAGGATCTAAGCTATGCTCAAACAGCTCTGAGAACACGGAAGGGTGGTGACGATCTCGGGAGAGGGACTGCCATGCACAGTGCTGAGCTGAGCCTCACAGAGGTCAGCACTTCGTAGGTGGGAAGGTGACAGAAGCAAGGAGGACCTTCTCCTGGGGCCTGGAGAAGTGGCCGGGTGTTTCTGCAGTGAAACTACGGAGATCAGGGTGCGGTAGGAAGACAGTGCACGAGAAGCCCAAGGGGTCTGTGAGCCATTATATAATAAGAATTTTGCTTTGCTTCAATAAGAACAAGTCTCTGTCAAATTCCTCTTCCTAGAAGCAACAGCCCAGGCCCATCCCACCCTAAACCACCAGCTTTTCCTCAAGACCCCCTTTGTGAGTCCAACTCCCGCACTAAGAATCCAGTTTCATCCCGTAGTGGAGATCTTCAGACTGCACAGAAACTTGGGACCTTTCTCATCCGTGTCCTCTATGGGACAGATTGTCACACACCTGCCCTGTTGCAGTTACTGCCGAGATAATCAATAAATATACCCTGGCCTCAAAGAGCCCGCAATCAAGTATTCATCCTCAGTGCGTCTCCTCGGGACTCAGAGGACACTCCAAGGTGGCCAGTCGCCAGGACGACAAACAAAGCCACACTGTGTCAGAGAGCAGACTGTCTTTGCACACCGTCTTTCCCTCCAAAGAATACATACACATTGCGTCAGTGGCCTTCCCAGAGACAATGCACCTGTCTTCAGTCTAATCCAAAGAAACACACTTTTGGAAGTACTAGTAAATGGTTTCCCATTAGTTTTTATTTTTTTGGGGGGGGAGCTTTCAGTGTTTAATTTTTTTAAAAATTCGCATTATTGATTTCATACTCAGGTATGATGAGAGTAAGAGATGATGAAAATATATATATGTTTTTTGCAAAAGGAAGTATGCTGTCCATGGGCACATTTTCTCTTGGCCAAAAGGGGAAATAACTAACATTGGCATGAGGGAGTAGGGACACAGCTTGCTCGTAGGAACTGGCTCCATGGATAGACAATTGCCAAGCATCCTCTAGGTACAAGGTGCCCGCCCTCTCCCTGGGTGGGGGATGAGCCTGGCAGGGGCAGGAGGGCTGGGGAGAGAGGGAAGGTGCAGAGCTGGGACAATGAGACAAAGCTGTGGCAGCAGGAGGGCTTTGCACTGTCCAGAGCAGGACAGCAATGGGAGGCCTGGGAAGAGTAGCAGGACAGCTGTCTAGGAGTCTGGCTTTACCTGTGCCTTGGTGACAGATGAAGCCCTGGACCTCTCAGGAACTGGCATAGCCAGCTAAGTGCTAGCTTTCAGGGTGGGGAAATTCTGCCTCCTCAGGAAGAGGCTGGAGCCCAGAGCATGCCCCCCATGGTTGGCTCTTAAACCCCCAACTTTAGGAAGTTCACTTCAAGAAGTTGCCGGGTAATGCAGATTCTCAGCCTGCTATTAGCTAAGTGTAAGGCGATTGCTTCATTTATTGCTCACACTTCAAAATCTCTAAAAGAGAAAGAGGCTCCGCCTGTAACTGGGCTTGGACAGCAAACGTGAATGAGGGCTCTCCTGGTTTGGACAGAATCTCCCTAGCTGTCAACCAAGGTCTCACTGCGTTTTCCCTAAATACACTTTATAATGAGAAGAAGCAGGGAGGTCTAAGGGAATGGCTGTGGCCCTGAGATGGGCCAATGGAGTTTTCCAACTGCAGAGTGTTAGTGTAGAGTCTCTGGTTGTCCTTCACTAACTTAATTCCAAGCATTTTTTAATCCTTCAGCAGAAACACCTGGAGTCCAGGTGCAAAGCAGTTCAGCTTTTTAAAAAATCACACTTCCATGGAGCAAGTAAGCAAGTGAGTTCTCTTGTTGCCTCTGGCTTGGGGCCTCTCAAAGCACCACTTCTGTCTTCTTTGTCCACTGGAGTCCTTTGACCTTTGTTTGCTAACCGGGTGCTGTAATTTCCATTAATCTAGATCATTCCTATGCCTTTGGAGTACCCTAAAGTAAACTTTTTATATACCATAAAACCAGGAATCAAGTCAGATAATCTCGAACATTTTCTTCACCAACAGTGAAAATCTTCCCAGCCATTTTCATTTGATATAATAATTAGCAAATTGATTGAAATTTCATATGACTTATAAAGATTATTAGTAAGTGAATAAAAAGACTTTTCCTGAGATCACTAACTTGTGAAGAAAGTATTTGCTATGGAGGCCAGAGTTTAAATATTTAAAAATTCAAGCTTTCCAGAGGAGTCAGGCGTAGAAGTTCTTTTATTTGAGAAAGGATCTAATGTGAAAGCAAAACCCAGATTTCACAAGCTGACTTGATTTTGACCTAGGTAGATAACCTTGAAAATGATTCTAAACTTTTCTAAGCAGGGTTGGGGATTTAGCTCAGTGGTTCTGGCACCTGCCTCGTGAGTTCAGGGTTTCAAGTTTGATCCCTGGTACCAAAAAAAGAAAAAAAACTTCTCTAAGCTTCTATTTCCTCATCTACAAATAAATATAATAATCCTCACCTTTTCAGAGTTGTCACAAATCTCGGAAATAATGCACACAAAGAGTTTGGCACATTGTAATTTCTCAATACACTGTGGCTATTTTATTTATTAAAGAGACCAAAAAACTCTGGGGGAAGATGAGCGTATTAGTTAGATGGCCTGTCACTGAGACACAATACCCAATACTCATGACCTTAAGGAGCAACATTTAATTTGGCTCACGGTGTCAAAGGTTTTCCATCCAAGGTGGGCAGGAACTAAGGCAGGAACATCTGGAAAGAAGGATGTGGTAGAGAAAAGCTGGTCACTGTGTGGTCACTGCAAAGCAGAGCAGAGAGAAGCACCAGAGAAGAAGGGGGCAGAGACCCAGAATGAGTGCCACTGGCATTATCCACACCACCCAGCCACACCCGGAAGTGGGCTTCACCGACCTTACTCCCCCGCAGCTCCCAAGGAGAGGAAGGGGACACAATCAAGTGTAACCATCAGCAGAGACAACACTCTTTACTTATTTTATAAATATCCCCCAACACTTATAGATAATCTGACTTGAAGGTACGTGATTTCATTTTATGGCACCGTTTCAAGTCTAAAAATTCCCTCAGATGAGCAACTCAGAGAATGATTGCACCATCTTCCCTGCGACATGTGTCATCTTGACCTTCCTCTCATTCTGCAGTTGGACACTTGTTACCCAACTGAACAAAAATAAGGAATGTTCTCAAACTCACTGTGCCATGTCACTTCCTGCATGGTGGAGACCATTTCTGGACCGGGGAAACACAATGAAGATTGTCATAATACCAGAGGAATGAAAGCATACATTGTTTGCTCCAAGTACTGGGCAGCAAATGAATAATGGTGTGTTCTTCTGAGGAAGAACAGGTTTGCTGTCAGAGCATTTCTCTGTACTATTTTCCTTGGATCCAGGACGTGTCAGTGAGGACACAGTAATACCCAAAGATTGACTCAATCGGCAAGAATTCAACACTTACAGCGGGGCTGGAGGTGTTCAGAGACAATTAGGAAGCTGTTTGTAATCTGAGCCTATAAAATCACTTGGGGAAGTTCACTGAGGCTGAGACAAACATGAGTGTCCCTGTCCTGACTGGTTACATAATGCTGCGGAAGTCCCTGTGGTAGAGTCACCCACACATGCGGCCTGGGTTTGGGAAGAAGGACCCAAAAGAGAGACCGAGTTTATAGCAGTCCTCTTCACAAAGTCACAGGTACCAAGTGATTTCAGAACAACCTCCTATATTTCCAAAATCTTTCCCCAAAAGTCTAGGCCTCCCAAATTCCTAAAGCAGTCACGGCCTTGCCCATGATAGTGACAAAGTTTATACCCCATATCCTGACTTATTATCACTTGAATTACATCAGCTCTTCTGTAAGTATTTAAAGTTAGCCTAAGCTTTTCACCACAAACATCTGTTCTTCACAACACAATACCCCAAGAAGTGAGAGGTTGAAAAAATATTGTTATCATGTCAAAATTTTATTGTAAATTATTTAGATAAGGTCTTTTACCGGAGAGTAGAGAAGGAACTGAAGTTGGTGGGGGCATGTAGAAAAGTTAAAGATAAATACGGCTTTCAATTCAGCTACCATATTTCCTACACAACCACGTATCCATCTGGATGAAGATGTGTGTGTATGCTCACTGCTTCAGTATTTCGGATAATAAAAAAGAAAAAATTTGGAAGGCCAATAGTCATTTAAAAATAAATTTATAACATAATAGTACAAAGTAGTTGAAAAGAGAAGAAACTGGACTCTAGGCTATTGTGTAAATATAAAAATAAACTACAGATTAGCATGTGCAGCATAGCTTTGTGTGTGATTATGGAGACACTTAGACACATTACCAGAATTTTCAGAAAGATGTTTATGGTTGTCTATAGAACATCTCTAGAAGTTTCAATTTAGAGTTGGAGAGTAGAGGACATACCAATACATTTTCAGAACTTTTACATCATACAAAAACTTTATCTTACAAATCAAAATAAGTTGGCCAGGGAATTTAGCTCAGTGATTCCACCACCTGCCTTGCAAGCACAAGGTCCAGGGTTCGAGCCTTGGTAACCACATATAACAAAGCTGGGTGTGGTGACTCACACTCATCAACAATCAGTACCACATATAACAGTGCCAGGAGTGTTGATTCCTTCCTATAATTCTAGCACTTGGGAGGCAGAGGCAGGAAAATGGCTGAGTTCAGGACCAGACTAAACTACAAAAGCCAGACCTTGTCTCAAAAAAACTAAAAATATATTAATGATAGTAAGTTAACTTTTGCAGGTATGTACAGTTGATATGGAAGGAAATAAAAATAGAGAGAAAAATATTCACAGAGTGTTTACTATGTGCCAGACACACAGTGTGAGACATCATCGAGTCATTACGACAATTTCATAAAGCGAAACTTTGGAGAAGTGAAACCCAGAAATTGATTTGTTACCACCAGGGGCTAAATGAATTAAACAGAGTGAAAAACACCAAACAGAAGCAAATATATATCACCCTCTGAAATGAGAATCTGAAACAAGATTTGTCCTACAGGGTCAGTCCTGTCACTGTGTTAAGCCATCTGGATTTCTAAAGCTAACAAGTAATGAGTGTAGGATCATACATTTGTCCTCATTAATATCCATGCAAAGAGGCTCAGAGGGTCATTACCTGAAAAAATAATAGAGGCAAATCAGAGCCGTGCAGATCCAAAGGGTAAGGTGGGGAAGAAGGATTAGAGGCCATGCTGGGCCCTAGCTCTGCCACATTTTAAAAGTCCGTTGTTCCACTCAAGACTGTGTAATGAAAGCACAACTTTTTTTTTTTCTTTCAAGGCTAAATGGTAAAATGGAAAAACTAATTTAATGTTGCCTTTGTATTACCTTCAAAATAAAATTAAAGTTATCCTTTTATAGAAATGTTTTGCCTTTCCAAGGTTAAGAAATAATCGAACAGAATCTTATGAAATTATTCGTTTCTCTGTGATTTCTTTCTCCTTTGTTCTTCTACAGTTAGAAAGCTTACTGACTTGTAAGTGACTCTTCATGCTAATATGCACAATATTTATACATCTATAAGTAATACCACTTGCCCAGTGCCATTCCAAACAGAAAAAATAGAATTTTATGTATCATTAAGCAGTTTCTAAGGCATCAGCAATTTCATGTGAGGCATCAGTGTAATGACTAGCGCAACCACTTGCTAAATAGCAGAATGTTTGGAGAATTTTAAGTCAGTGCATTGGATTCCCAGATACACCTGGACTGTCCCTGGTTGAGCCAGCCCTGCCTCTCTGGTCCCCATGAGTTCGCCATGCACGCAGCCTGCATCAGTGGTTTCTCTCATGGAGAAGAGGGCTGCAAAGTCTCCAGGAATCCCAGTTGCTCCCAATAGCTCTCTCTCCCAATAGTTCCAGTGGTGGAACCAACTATATTACTGCCATACACAATGAAAATATGGAGACTTGTGCTTAAAACAAGCAAGGAAAATGCACCCCTGAAAACATGAAGATGAAGTATTTGTCTTTTTCCTGTGATCTCTTTCTGGACCTGCAATGGTGTGTTTTGTTTTGTTTTTTAACTTGTTATTTAAAGTCACAGTACAGAACAAAATTTAAAATTTAATTATTACCATTCCTCTACCTACTGTGCAATGTCAGCTATATCAGAAATCCCACAGAACTCGCAGCTATTGAAATGACATAATATGTGTTTCATAACTTATACATGCATATGCATTTCGTTCTCATCAGGACAATGGAAATCCTGCATAAAACTAAACCATCTTTCTTACTTCTTTGTATGTGCACAGGCTGCTTGGCCCTTTGGCTGCCCTGCCTTCCCCTTCCTTACAGGCCCTCACCTTCAGCCAAAGTGGGTGGAGGGCACGAGGATGTAACACAAGGCAGGGTTGGTCTGGCAGGTCCCTCAGTGTACGAGTGCCGCTGGCCGTTCACTGGCATCGCAGGTGCTTTCCGCGAGGGAGAGAGGAGCAGCAGACACACACACCGGCCGTGCCTTCTGCTCAGGCTCCTGCCCCCATGCCTCCACGTACTGAAATGATGCAGCACTAGTTTAACGATAAAAGAAGTAAACTTTAAGCAGGGCGGGAAAGCACAAGAACCTCCTGAGCGGGCGTCCTGTGAGCACAGCCCGGGCCGTGCATGTGGCTCTGCACCTGAATGGCCAGAGGCCAGGTGATGCCACCCCAGCAGGGGGGGCGCCAGCTTCACAAAGGGAGGGCGAGGCAGTGACACAAGGGAAAAGCCACCTCCCCAGCAAGAACTGGGGCTTCTCATTTCATTCGCCTCGTGGAAAATTAAGGTGGTTAAATGATCAAAACTTTGCCAGAGCATTTAGACTCCTTCCCAAACTACAGTTTATTGTCAGTGCTGTTTGCAGCCAGTACATATGTAAATATGTTTATCAAGTACAGCAAAGTGTTCAAATGTATTACAATACACAGAGTGGCAATGACCCTTAGCTGCCCTCACGATGACAATTACACTAGCTCAAAATGCCAAATGTGTATGCAGAGGGGCTGGGAGAGCCAAGGCCCTAAAAACTCCTGAGACACAATAAATAGCACACTTTCAACACGATATTGGGTATCCTATGAATTGTTTTGTTTTTGCTTCTTCGTGCCATTAATTTATTGCCTTTGCCATTTTCAGTGAGTCTATTCTTTGTTCATTAAATATTTTTGCACAAATAAAGTATATTTTAATTATTTCTTAAGCATTACTGTGTTAAATAATAAGTTAAAAACAAAATGATTCATTTCTGTAGCACAGATACACAGATCATGGGAGTAGGCTGTGTGCCTCAGACCGACTGAAATGACGTATATTAAATTTTCAGACTAGCTTTTTTTTTTTTTTAGACTGGGTCTCGCCTTTTGTAGTTCAGGCTGGCCCCGCGCTCAGCCTTGAACTCACAGCAATCCTCCTGCCTCTGCCTCCCAAGTGCTGGGATTACAGGTGTGAGTCTCCACACCCGGCATTGTTGTACATGGTTACCAGGATCGAACCCAGGACCTTGCATTGGCAAGGCAGACGCCAGAACCACTGAACTAAATCCCCAGTCCCAGGACTGGATTTTTATTTCACTCATCCTTCTTAAGAAGCCATAAAAGTAAAGAATGTTTGCCACTGATGGGAAAAACATGACAATGACAAAGGTATTTAAATGAGATCTTTGACACTGATGCTGTTCACTTGCTTTTTACTTTTTATTTTATTATGATGAATTTTTAATTAAAATAGAGAAAAACCTTATAATAGAACCATCAGCAAAGCCACTAAGCTATGAACACAGTAAAGATCATAGAGATCCTTTCTCCATTTGGTACTTAATTGAGCAGCTATTTTCCTGGGGTGGCGATCGATGCAAAGGATGTGACAATGAATAAGAAATTTGTGACGTCTGTTGGAGGAACAGGGGGACGACGGGAAGACAAGCATCACCGAGGGTTAGAGGGCAGAGGAGTAACTGTGTAGGCACGGGCACGCTTGTCAGCTCGTGCCCTGGGCCGGGGAGGAATGGGAGGTGAAGTGAAGGCGCAGTGACAGGGAAGGGCAGAGAACAGAGTGGCACAGGAGGAAGTGGGCAATGGGAAGTGGAGATTTTTGTTCAGGTCAAGGTCACAACGTGTGGGAGGCTCGAGGGGGTCCCCGCTGAAGGGTGAGCAGAGAGTCTAGAAACTCAGTGAAAAGTGCTGCCTTTGGCCCCAGACAGAGGGATCTCAGAGGAGGGGGTGCCTGGGACCCAGGCCAGCGTCCTGTCACTCAACACTGTGAGCCGGGCCAGAGCACAGCCCAGGGATCTGTCCCGGGAGAGCTTCCCGCTCTCTGCCCCTGCACACTGCTTTCTCCTGATGCTACAGGGGGGCTTGTATTTAAAAAACAACTGAACAAGGGCCAAATCCTGAGCTGAAACCCAGTGAGATCATGTTGTTTAGCTGAAGAGTTATAAGAGGAGTAAGGCCCAGTCTCAGATACTGAATGTTGTCTGTGTCTTTTAAAATAACCACGTCTGCCTCTTGACTCTTTGGGAGTGCAAAACTCTTTCACAGGGGCTCTGAGTTCTCTCAGCTCAGCGCTTGCTTTGCTTTTGGTATGCCTATTGCTAATTTGCCATTCTCAGATGGATTCCCATGGATGTCAAAGGAAGAAAGGTGTGCGCAGTCTATGCCGTGTCATTTAGTACCTACCTTGCCTCTATCTACTCTCTGTGGACTGTGTTTGACTTCAGAACCAGATCACAGTCTTAACTACTATAAGCCTGGATATCTCCTTACACTCAGAAGGAGGCTCATGGTTTCATTTCAAGAGCCCCACCCGTGTCACGACCATCACTTCTTTTTTTTTTTTTTCTTGAGACAGGGTCTTATTTTGTATTTCAGGCTGGCCCTGAGCGCCACCTCAAACTCACATCACAGCAATCCTCCTGCCTCTGCCTTCCGAGTGCTGGGATTACAGGCATGAGCTACCACGCCCGGCACTGTGGTATGTGGTACTAGCTGCTGCTCGGTGTGAGTCTCCATACCCAGTATTGTATGTGGTTACCGGGGAATCGAACCTGGGCCCTTGTGCTTGCAAGACAGGTGCCAGAACAACTGAGCTAAATCCCGGCCCACGACCATCACTTCCTAATAGCACAGTGTTGGCTCACAGCGAGTCCCTTATACCGTGATCACAAAGGCCAGCAAAACTGGGTCCAGGGAAATATTTCTCCATATGAAATTATGAACACTACGCTACTATAGGGAGAACTGTGATTCTGTAGACTTTACTTTTAGCAGTAAACTTCAGTACAGATTTCTACGATCCAAGTAGTGCATGCCTTTCGTAGCACTGAACTATATTTCATAAGTGGGGAAAACAATGATTGGTACGTTAATGTGTGCTTTGTAGTTCCATCAAACAGCTTCACAATGGATTCTGATACAAAGCTGTGAGTGAGTGAATCTGGTCCTCCACTGCAGAATGATACGATCAGGCAGCGTTTTGCTAAAATTAGGTAGAAAGGATGGTTATGTACTGTCTCCCTGATGATCAGTTGGAAAAAAACATTTCAAGCTTTTGTAATCATTCTTCCTTGTATACGCTTTGATTTTTATTTGCTTTGATTTTTATTTATGAAAGAACAAACACCCTCTTACTTTATTATCTACCACCATTTCCATGAAATCTTTGGCAAGCAACATGCTTCATAACCTCAGTCTGAGGCTGTGCCCACTGAAATAGAGAAAATAAAGAGTTCCAGGGTCAGAAAAATTAGACTACAAATTATCATCACTCCTGGGTTATTTGCCACAGAAGTTATCATAGTAAAAGTGCTGAAAGCTATGTGGTTTCATTTCACCCAAGAACTTCCCAAAGCTCTTACCAATGTAACCTCATTTTCACAGAGCACCTGTTAATAGTCTTCAGAAAAGGGCAGGTGACGTCAGAAAGGACACGATAGGCCCAAGAAACAGCCGACAGAGCCAGAAGATCTTCCCACCCTCCGCTTTACCAAACACACATCCAACTTCCACTGCATCATTCAGATATCTAAATACTAACTCACGGTAAATGAACACGTACTTAGCATTCACGATGGTACCTGGTACTGTCACTGCTGTATCAACAACATGTCTTCCCTGCAGGAGCAGCAAGTGTTCTTAAAAAGAAAAGACATCTCTCCTTAAAGGGAAGTTGCACAGAAAGGCCACATGCGATTATGTAAAAATTAGTGGGGCAGAAATAAGCACGGTGAGAGCCGAAAGGGGGAGGGCAATTGAATGCGCATTATCCGCTTTGAGAGACAATGGCGAAACACGCACACACCCTTTGTTCCCTTCTGTCTGTCATTTTTTTCTGCCTCTCCCAGAGACACTTGGAATACAAAATGTGCTATTTGTTCTGTACCCACAGCTTTGGCAGGTTGGGATCCTTACATCATTAAGCCCGAAAGCATTCAATATTAGAATTTATTGTCAGGAAGTCATAGATCTTACAGCTTGGGTAGGAAGAAAACTTTCACTCCATCCGAGCCACCCTACCCCTGGCCTGGCCTCCCGCTCTCCTGGCCTGGGCCTGGCCCAGCCCCCCCTACATGCAGTTCCCCAGGCAGCAGTGGGAGAGAGCTTTTCAGATGTAAATTTGGCCGGGTCTTTATTCAGTGGCTTCCCAACACAACTAAAATAAAACCCAAATTCCTCACCTCAAGTTACAACACTCAGTGGCGACCTAGGCCATAGTTACCTCCATCACCTCTCTCCTGTCACTCTCCCTGCCCGCAGAACTCCACCCCGAATATCTCGCCATCTTCCCTGGCAGGGAGGCCATGCCCCTTCAGCCACTCCCTTTCTGTGGCATTTCTCTTCTCGGCTCAGGTCTCTGCCCAAGTGCTGTCTCCTAGAAAGCCTTGCCCAAGTTCCTCATCTACCCCTAGAGACACTTCCTCTTTATTTCCACTTTTCCTCCCATCCCCCCATCCTCCTTCTTTTTCTTAGAAAGTCTTATTGCAATTTTTTTTATATTTATATATTTGCTTGTGAGGGTGGAGGCATCATTCTGCCCTGCCCAGTGCTGTGGTCTGCAAGGCCTGGCACCTACTCTCCATAGATGTTTGCTGATGGAACAGGCCAGTGAGTGAGTGACTGGGTGGATAAATTATAATAGAATAAACATGCATAGCCCACCAGGCTATGTGTCCAAGAATATCCGAAGGAACTAGAAATACGATCTTCTCATAAAAGCCCAGTAGGTGGATAGTTGTGATGATGCCACAGGTCTTTCCAAACTTTTCCTGGAGAGAGTCAATCATGGCTATGGGACCTCTAAAAGTTACTCAATGTCTGTGCCTCAGTGGTCCTAACTATAAAATGGGGACAGGAACAACCACCTCATAGGATAACTGTGAATATCAAATGAAATAACATATATGAAACAAATTAGTCAAGTACCTTTCACAATGGATGATAATTTTTACTAATTCCCAAAAAATCTTCTATAGACTTTCCTTAAATAGAAGTGTACCTTCTATTAGCTCAAAATAAAGGCTGCGTGAGGATAATCAGCTATTCAGAAAACATATGGAAAGTACCAAACCAAGACATTTTCACATGGTTGTCTGTAACTGTTGAGACAAACACACACACACACACACACACACACACACACACACTGGGCCTGTATGCTGAAGACCAGGATATTTGATATATTACTTTTTCATTCCTATTTTTGATCTTGGGGACTCCTTAACTTACCAGGAGAAAGCTAGATGGAGTGGTTTTTTTTTAAAGAAAAAAACTTCGTTTTGAAATGATTTAAGACTCTGAAGTTGCAAAAGTGGTACATTTTCCATATCACTTGTACTTAGTTCCCACCGATGACACCACACATAACCACAGTATTGGTCTCAGAGCTGAAATCTACTCTACCATGCCCCTATTAACGTGGTTACAGAGCTTATTTAAATTTACATAAAGGCTTGATTTTTTTTACACCTCAGAGTTAGGAGCTAATTGGGATCATGTCTTGGTTTCATTAATCAGGCAAACAGGACACATAGATTAGCATATAAAAATTATTACTTACACAGTTCTTTATATTTTCCAAAGAATTTTAAAATTTAAAAAGCTACTAGTCCTGACCTACCTAGAAGTCTAGTCTTTCAGTTCTGGGAAAGCAAAACACAAAGCCCTTCACCATTTCAAAGGGAGGTAGATGAGAGGATCCCTGATTTTAATCTCTAAGGTCAATGCTCTTCTTTCCCTGAAAACCTAATTCCCCTCTTTCTGTTAATTCTGGACCTTGTGCTGCATTCCCATCGGGAGGGGAAATAAAGCTGAGGGCAGAGTGAGAATCCCCGCCGCATTCCCACTCTGGAGAGCTGAGGATTAGTGCAGACAGGTCTGGGAGATGCGGCGGTGGGCAGCGGGAAGATGCCCTGGCGCCCAGGCAGGGCCCGCGGGTCCGCTGGTCACAGAGCCACCTGCAGCCATCTGGTCACGCTCGAGGAAACACATGCCAGCTGTCCCTCACCCGCACCATGGCCCCCTTGCCCCTCCGCCTCCCCGCCCATCTCTCTTCCCTGCTTGAGTGTGACAAATTAGCATCCAGGGAAATTCGTTAATTTAATGGAACAGGGAAAATATTCTTTAAAGTAAAAAAAAACCTTCTAAAATTGCCAACACAATACAAGCTCCAGGTGAGGCACTGACTCTAATTTTGTGGTTGTTCTGAGTTGTTTGAAATGTGCTTCTTTCTTCATTTGAGGGACAGCCCCCCAGCAGGGTGGTCCCTCCTGGAGTAAGGAGAGATGGTCTCCATGTGCCCGCCGGAAACGACTCACACGTATGTGTAATCAGACTGTTTTGTAACTGACAATATGGCTTTTGGTTTGGGGATTCTCCTGCTTTAAGTTTTGTCTCTTTGGGAGATGAAGCATGGGAAAAATAATGTCGAGGCATCTCCTCCCTTCTTTGGTGTGGTATGATGAAGGTGCAGATTGAGACCCAGAGATGTGGATTTGCATGTTTGCTCCACAATTTGAAGGATGTTTAACTTATCTTAGTATCCTCATCTACACGATGGTGACATTATAACATTACCAACCAGAGGGCTCATTTTGAGAATCGAATGAGATAAAAACTGTCAAAGTCTTTTACGAAAACAAAAGGGGAGCTTCACGGATGCGTTATCACTTATAAGAAAAATGCAGTCAGAACCCTTAGTTTAAACCATTAGAACATCTTAACCCAGCACTCTGAATGCACTCTGAAATTATTTAATAGGCAAGCTTTTCTTTCTCTTTCTTTCTTTTCTTCTTAGCTAAGGAGTGAAAAGAATGTATAGAAAAAGAATTGATGAGAAGGGATGGAAGAGATTTTTCTCCATAAAGAAATTTTCTTCATAAAGTGTTTCTTCTAAAGCTCATGAAATCTGTAGTGTTGATTTTTTTTTTCCTTCTCGTGAATAATTCTCCTCAAAGCTTTGCGTAGAGACTTGCCATTCATTGCGGAAAATCTGGAGGGAAAACCTACACTCTCAGTCTGCAGGAGAGTTTTCATACATCTTCATGGTAATGAGAAAAATAACCACAACTTGGTGAGCTAAATTAATTAAATTGACATGACTGTCATTTATCCTGGGATGATGGCCTTGCTACATTATTTAGTGTAAAAATCTCCTTCCTCCTCTGGTGTGACGGTGATGGTAGATGGCAACTATTTTGTTTGTTTTCAATGTCCTTACTCTGCAAAATAAGAAGCTAGCTACCCTGTGTCAGGCCCCAATTATGTTTTGAAATTGGACTGGCCCAGGATCCGCCGGTCTCTGGGAACCTGGGGCCTGGGAGGTTAATTGGAGATGGCAGGGATGGTGGTGGGGAAGCTTGCTCAGCTGCCTGTGCTTTGCTGTCCTCCCCAGAGCCCGCGGGGCCCACTGGCCCACATCCGGGCTGTCGCCAGTCCCTGGCTGTGTATGTGTGCCCAGCCCCGCGGGCTCCTCATCCCTGTCCGCTTCACTCTCCCAGCCTTTCCCGGCTGGCGTCATCCTTGTAGACACAGCTCCCTAAGTCCGCCATGCGCAGTGACCCTGTGTTGACCCCGAGCCATGATACAAACTGTGGGATTGTAATGAACCTCTAATTACCCACAGTCCCTCGGCCAGTCGTCAGTCCTGCTGCTCAGCTATATTCCTCACCAATTGGCCATCACCATGCATTCAGACTGCAGCCAAGCTCTGCGCCCGGAAGCCCGGAGCCCCCACAGTCTTAGCCAAATGAGGCCAGCTCTGCAGGCTTCTGGGAATGACAGCCCCATTTCCTCCTGAGTATGAATCAGAGAGAGTGTTTCACACATGAATCATTCTGATCTGTGTGGGGACCTTGTCCTGACTTTTATTTATCTCAGTAGGTCGGGCAGTGTGAATGCCCAAGACCTGGGGCCATGGTGTTTGGACGGGTGAGGGGAGCAGAGGTTAAAGCATTTTAGTTTGGTGAAGGTTCTAAAACCCCACAGTTAATCCTGAAAACAAAAAGAGACATAGCCACTGGTCTAGATTTCATAAGGTGACAAGCAACAGGTCTTGATTTTAGAGCAGAAAATGTCTGCTCTTCCCCACGGGGAAAATAGCTCTGTAAGAATGACCTTACCATAGCTTTCCCATGTACTAGAATCTCGGCTACAACGCCCATATATTTCATTATCTGAATATGACTGAAACAAAAGTACAACCAAATGATGGCAACAAAGGCATTCCAGGCAAGAAAATTGAGGCTTGACGTGCTTGAGCCCAGCTCAGCCAACATGGAAAGCTAGAGTTTGTTCAGAAGCACCCACCATCCAGGAACACAGTGGGAGGACCTTGGTGAGGCAACTGGTCTCCAAGGGTAGTTGGGCTTCGAATCACTACCAGAGCCCAAGTGAAGAAGTACTCCTACTTTTCAAAAGCAACTTGTGGTATTTTCCTTTTAAGAGCCAATGAGATAAGCAACTTGAAAATAGTGACTTGAGAAAACTTAGTAAATCACTTGGAAAGATGCTTAACTGACGACAGAAAAATTTCAAGTCAAATATCTCTGGTACACTCATCAAACATTCTCATCACTTTTCTAATCTGCCCTTGTATGTGGCAGGTGCTGAGGCAATGCCAATAATTAAGACAGCTCCTGGCCCCTTCAAGAAGCTCACAGAGCAAAAGTGCTACTGGGCTTATTTTCCACTTAATGTAGTACTTAAACCTATATGTCAAAAGTACCTGATGAGAACTTTTTGGAGAAGATTGTTTAATGCCTCTTGAGCTTTTCAAGATCTAGGTGTGTCATAGTGTGAGTGGTATCGTCCAGTCTGTCTGGTCAGGGTGCAAAGTACTTCCTGCTGCTCTATACCCAGGTTATCCCTGAGCAAGATGGAAAAAATTTCAAGGAACAAATGTTTGCATTTAGTGACTGAGTTCTAAAGCAGAAGTGAATGAGCCATAGATGATGGCTGTGCAAAGTTTCTGAAAGTCGTTCTTTTTAATAGCTTCAGGAGATGTTTTTCAGTCCTGAGGCTTCTTGTAGTCCTATTCTTTCTTTGAATCTACAAGGCGTTCATACTTTCTGTTGTTTAACAAAGTTTTGTGGTTAATAGTAATGTTCTGTTCTTGAAATGACAGCCTCCTACAACCGAGAAGAGACGATGGAGAGCAGCCTGCTTCTCTGAGAGCAGTTTTGCTACAAAAATCCCTGATTATGAATCCCAGAGTCTCTAAGTGACCCTTCACTGTTTCAGTAAAGTAACAGGAGTGTGTAGTCAGAAGACAATTGGTAGATTAGTGAACTCTCCTTTCACAGAGGACAAATAGATGCACAAAAAAGTGAAGAGACATCAAATGTATGTTGAAAAGATCAGGCACACAGGAGTCAGAGGAATATGAGTGCATCCTCTCTGGGATGAGAAGTTTGCTTTTCTTGTTTTTAAGGGTTGTCCTGCTTTCCTATCTTTTATATGAATGTTCCTAACAAGTTGATGACACTGTTAGTATGTGTCGGAGGGAGGACTATTGCAAAAAATGTCTGTTACCATTTTGATAACATGGGTCCACGCACAAAGATAATCCAAGATACAGCCACATAGAATGAATATAGTACACTGCAACTCAGACCTTTTAAGCTTTATGGTTCAGAATAATAACTACCACTTATTAAGTACAATGTTTCTATATCACATGTTATTCAAGTTCACAAGAAGGTATTATGAAACCCATTCTATAAATTAAAAATAACATACTGACTGTCACACAGACTGGGAGTGAAATCAGACTCTCTCTATAGTCTTGTGCCATTTATTGATGCTCTGCATTCTGAGCAATATGTCAATGGATGTTTTGTCATTGTGTAAACATAACAACCACGATACTCTGGAGAGATCGCCATTGTATTTGTGGTCTCTCATCACTGATCAAAATGTCATTGCACAACACATGAGTGAACTTCTAAAGCTCGAGATGTCTCCTTATATGACAACCTAAGTGCCTCCATGAGAAGGGGGAGAGTCATCTCACTTCATCCTCAAAGTATAATACAATGGATTTAAGGTTGGGAAGTTTACCCCAAACACCCTTAGTTCAGTCACTGTATCCAGCCTGGATTATTGAGTTCTCTGTATCACCACAGCCGCTATATGCAAATGGTAGCCTTGCGAGACTCGAGCAGAGTGATGACAAAAGTTACTCCCGTCAAATACCCACTTCCAAATCAGCCTGTTAGAGGAATAAAAAGTAAGTAGCAGAAAACTGCTGGACCTAATCACCAATTTTAGCC